>JAAIIK010000085.1:1176451-1190221 GCA_014706435.1 Silurus glanis | reverse complement strand
TATATATATATATATATATATATATATATATATATATATATACATACTGTATATATGTGGTAAATTATGAGAAATAAAGTTAATGCTAATGTAGTTACATCAGACTTAGAAGTGGTAGAAGTCTGACTGCAGCAACTAATCCGATCTAAATCTGGACTAAATCTCCTTAACCACATCAGATCAGACTACGGGCTCCAATTTAAAGAGAAGTGAAACATAATCAAAGCGTAGTAAACAGTAAACTTCCCTCGCCAGTCTGCCTTCAAAAAATGACAGCACATTTATTCTCCTGGCTCCTGCAGTGAAAAGTCTTTATTGTCTTGTTCTGAAATCAGACTGATTCTTACATGCAAATGTTGCACCGTGTGCTGACACTCTGAAAGGGTCAAATCTGAAAACCCATCTACACAAAGAGGGCATGTGATGTGTGTCTGATTTAACACAATGCAGCATCTAGTTTTCCTGTATCTCTAAACAGACCAGACAAGTACATGTTAAAACCCAAAAGATGTGAGGAAATGATTACATTGTAAATGGCGATATAAGTTAAATAACAACAAAAAAAGAGACACTTGCACTATATTGGAGGTGCTACGAGATGTGACGGGTCAGGGATGTAAAGATTAAGCCTGTTCTACATAACAGCAAAGCAGGTATATGGCAAACAAAGAATTACAATTATATTTATCAAACTAGAAAGAAATATCTTGGGGGTTCATGGTTTAAAATCATGCACACATTATTAACTACAGAAATGCAATAATTATTAAAGGTTAAATTTAAATGCTTCAGAGAGACTTTCATTATGAAAGATTTTGACACTGTTGTAAACTTTACAGTAAATATGACTGTTATTTGGACAAAATCTTGGCTGTGTTTGTATTCATTTGAGAGATTATTATGTCACAAGTCAAGTCAACTTTTATTGTTTCTTCTTCTTCTTCTTCCTTCGGCTGCTCCCATTAGGGGTCGCCACAGCGGATCATCCGTCTCCATACCACCCTGTCCTCTACATCTGCCTCTTTCACACCAACTACCTGCATGTCTTCCCTCACCACATCCATGAACCTCCTCCTTGGCCTTCCTCTTTTCCTCCTTGCTGGTGGCTCCATCCTCAGCATTCTTCTACCAATATAACTCATGTCCCTCCTCTGCACATGTCCAAACCATCTCAATCTCGCCTCCCTCACCTTGTCACCAAAACATCCTACATGCGCTGTCCCTCTAATAAACTAATTTCTAATCCTGTCCATCCTCGTCACTCCCAACGAAAACCTCAACATCTTCAGCTCTGCTACCTCCAGCTCCGCCTCCTGTCTTTTACTTAGTGCCACTGTCTCTAATCCATACAACATCGCAGGTCTCACCACAGTCCTATAAACTTTCCCTTTCACTCTTGCAGATACCCTACTATCACAAATCACTCCTGTCACTCTTCTCCACCCACTCCACCCTGCCTGCACTCTTTTCTTCACTTCTCTAACACACTCTCCATTACTTTGCACTGTTGACCCCAGGAACCTGAACTCCTCCACCTTCTCCACCTCTTCTCCCTGCAACCGCACCACTCCACTGCCCTCCCTCTCATTCACACACATGTACTCTGTCTTACTCCTACTGACTTTCATTCCCCATCTCTCCAGCGCATATCTCCACCTCTCCACCCTCTTCTCAACCTGCTCACTACTCTCACCACAAATCACAATATCACAACTTTTATTGTCACTCCAACCAAATACAGTACAGTACACAGTGAAACGATACAACGTTCCCCCAGGACCGAGGTGGTGTATATATATATATATATATATATATATATATATATATAAAGACTGAAACGGCAAACATAGTGACATTGCAGCACAAACACGATATTGTACATATTTTATATATTGTACGACAAGGTTAAAAACTTTTTTCTCTTTTTTTTTTTTTTTTTTTTTAAATTAAATGATGTATTCAAGTCAAAAAGCTACTCAATTTAAGTAATAATAACTTAGGAAAATGATCAGTAACAGGGTAGTGTGATGCAGTATGATGCAATTGATTAGCTTCATTTCATAGCACCTGCCAAAGTGTTTATTCTTATTATACCACAGCAGTCTGCCAATGGCAATGTTTAAGATTGACACATTACACTGTTTTAAATGTTGAAAGTTATATGTACAGTATCTCCCAAAAGTGATTACACCACTTACGTTTCAGCAACCATTTTAGCACCTTCCAAGGAACAACATATAGAAATTAAACTTGAACATATTCTAGAGTAGTCAATGTACAGCTTTTATAGCTGTATAGATTTACTGTTCTCTAAAAATAACTCAACATACAGCCATTATTGTCAAAATAACTGTTAACAAATGTGAGTACACACCAAGTGATAACAGCTGTACGTCGTGTAACCGTGCAAAGCCACATGTCCGATTCATGTTTATGTTTTTGTCTGCTTGACAGGACCATACAAATTTGTGTATCTCGTATAAGAGCCGTTAAAATGTGGTGTTTTGTGTAAAATTCTCTCATACTGACCACTGGATGTTCAACATGGCAACTTATGGCAAAGACTCTCTGAGGATTTGAGAATTTGAAGATACTGTACTTTTGTGGAATATTGTTAAAATTATTTGGCTTCATTCATCTCTATTAACCCACACCAATTCTTTTTTTTTTTTTTTTTATGTCATTTTTAACAAGAAATCACAGTGCTTAAAGTTTTATCTCTGAACATCCCAAAACACTGACACTGGAAACAATTTTCTTTGAAAAAGAATAACTGTATAACGGTCAACAATTACAACAATGTTTTTTTTTTTTTTTTTGGGAATGCCCACACCACACTGTGTGTGCGCTTTTACCTAGTAACTATAACGTATTATGAGTGAACGTATTGCCAGAGCTGCTGTTACAGAAACACCATCCAATCAACCAGAATTTTTCATTCAAAATCACTGTGGCAAACTAGAAATTAAATAATGGAAGTCTCACTTTAAAAAAAAACAAAAAAAACAAACAAAAAAAAAACTTAGTCTTCTCAAAATATTTTAAAGAATGGGGTTTACCAAGAACTGCCAACCAGAAGCTCAACGAAATGCACAGCGTCTCTTAGTAATAATTATAAATAATAATCAGCAGGCTAAACATTTGTGTGGCAAACAGGAAATACAGTAAAACCTAAGAAAAATCTTAATGAAGTTAGGACAAATAACTGTAAATAAGGAATCTGGAATATGAAATTATCGCATAACTGTCTAAGATTAACTGGGAAAAAGCTCAGACACAGATTTAGTGTACTGCAGTTTTTGTTACAGTACTGACTGTTTTTTTTGGTTGTTGTCAAATTGTGATTTGTCAAATTATGATGCTTAACATAACAAGAAGGAAGCTAATAAATTTCCAGGTTTGATGTAAAGCTACATTAACATTACATTAACATTGTGAACTATGAACTAATTCATTAGTTAAGGCAAGAATAGCAGGGTAACTACTAATCTCAGTAATTAGCAAACCTTATTCCAAGGGCCAGTCTTAAATGAATTTTTCTGTAAAGCCCTTATATGCAATATAGTGAATTTTCTGAGGGGAGTATAACGCTATTTGGCCACTTTCTGGTCTGATAGACAACAATTTTAAATCGCCTTGATTTACATAAGGCCTTCCCTATTCACTTGTATAATGGAAATATCGGGGGGGGGGGGGGTGTTTCAAAATGGCCTCCAGGTAAGCAGCAGAGAGCTTCAGGCAAAATATAGGCACATGGGCCAATTATAAAACGGCAAGAATATTATGGACCAAAAGTGGTCCTGTGGTATGTAGCTGCAAGTTTTCAGTAGCTTTATGTTTTCATTCCTCAACTGGGTTTACTAAACAAATAGGCAAAAGCCTTCAACTGGATAATTACTGCAGTGATTAATACGTTTCAGCTGGCCACATGTTATTTAACCCAAACTAATGCAGTTGCTTCTCATTTCTTAAACAGCCATGTCAGAATATGTATCCTGTGTTCATGGTGAAGATATTACATCACAGTATAGAGATTGATGAAAATGGCTTAAATTGGGTTACGCACCGCCCAATGCATCATTAACACCCAGAAGGATAGTAATGAACAATCATCTTCAAGGAAGAAATGTATTGGAAATAAAATCTTAAACGATCGTGATTTGAGGTTTTGGTGAAATCAAATGGCAAAACAAGAAGTACAATATTCATACAGCTATGTGTACTGTAAAAGTGATCGTAAGAGCATTTTAACATGAACAATGCAAAGAGAACTCAAGGGATTGGGACTAAACAGCTGTGTAGCCTTAAAAAACATCAATGTGATAATCGGAAAAGGGGGCATTATATTCATAGAGCTGAGGAAAAGCTCATGTGGTCTAATGAGTGCAGATTTACCCTGTTCCAGAATGATGGGCAAATGGGGGTAAGAAGAGAGGCGGATAAATTGATGCACCCACCATTCCCTAGTGTCTACTGTACAAGCCTGTGGGGGTAGTGTTATGATCTGGGGATGTTCACTAGGTCAGGTCTAGATTCACCAACGTTATGTGCCCAAATTTGATGTCAGCTGAATACCTGAATATACAGCATGATCAAGTTTTTTGTTTCCTTCTTGATGGCACAGGTATATTTGAAGAGGACCATGACAGTATTCATCAGGCATAAATTGTGAAAGTGCTTTTCATGGAACATGAGGCATCGCAGTCACACGTGAATTCTCCATTACAGAATCCAGATCTTAACCTTATTGAGTTTTTTTGAATGTGCTGGAAAAAACTTTATGCAGCAGTCCAAATCTCTCATCACTACAAGAACTTAATACAAGTCTGGAGACAATGTCACAGCGACTGTGAGCTGTAACCAAAGCGAAATCCTGTCCGACTAAATAGTGTGTGACACTGTTTTTTGCCAGCTAGTGTAGGTAAATGTGTTACAGCAGACCCAGAGCTGCTAGCATACACTTAAATAAATTGTGTAGACATTGACAGTACATTTTTCTAAAACTGAACATTATATATGCTTTTTGTATGCATGGTTGATTACATTGTCTTTTATTACCACCCATATGTGCACTGTAGACCTACAGAAAGTTCTTCTATGTTCTCCCTGAAGAAGCACCGAGCACTCAGGAAGTTTCCTAAACAACGCAAAAGTGTGAACGCTTTCTGCCGAGTCAGTGAGTTTATGAATAGAAACACGATGTAATAAAACTGCTGTGTCACAGCGAGAGAAGTGCAATACACCTGCAAGAAAAGAAGGAAACATCTCATTGAATGGACTGCTTTAGATGGGAACATCAACTGTTTGTATGAAGGCTAAAATAGACATTATCCAGATAATATTCCTATGGCATTGCACTGTAGTAATATGATCGAGTCATTGAAACTACAATTGAAGTTTTACAAAAACCATTACTGTCTGATATAATTTGCTTTTAATACAGTCAAAAATGGCGAGATTTGGATGTGATGCGACCTCAGAGCTTTAAAGGTCCTTTGTTTGAGCCTGAACTCAAATTATGTCCTGTGTGGAGTTTCAGATGTTCTTGCTGTGTTCATGTAAGCGCACTTCCCAAAACATACACATAGGTGGCGATGGCTGAACTGCCAATGGAAAAGAACGTGTGCACATGACGCAGGTCCCATTTTGCATGAACGCCTGGGCTGGGCAGTACCACTTCTTTTCTTCTTGATCAAGACCAGTAGTTGATATTGATACCACGATATCAATATTTACAATCAACTTTTTTTCCTGCGATTTTATAGTGTTTACATATAGTTTTTCCAAGCACTCATTATTAGCATTAAATAATACCACGTTCATACAATTAATATCATTAAAACAAATCACATTTTACATTCATTTTACTTTAAACGTTTTGGTGAAGTAACAAGAGTATGTCTACATCTTGAGCCTCTTTCTTCTTTGACTGTTTAACTCTCCTGCTTTTAGTGAGAAAAACAATCTCTCAGAAGGTCCAGGTGATGCAGCGATCCCAAGATAAATGACTGAGTGACAGAATGCTGACTTGCTTGTAGGAGAAACAGAGGGCCAGCGAAAGAAGAAATCGTTCAGTTCAATAAATATTCAACTCCCTTGATCAATATTTTTAAAGTCAGTCTTCGATTCTCTCGAAAACTTTAGGATTGATTCACCTATCAAGACCTTGAGTTCAATGCTCCCGAGATGCCTGTGCATAACAGAGTAACGGATGTCGATCACTTTTAATCACTCAGCCAACATTCCCAAAGAGAATGTTGATCATGAGGTGTTGAACAGTATTTAAACGCACACGTTGCCCATGCTTCATTAATTAAAACATGCATACGGACCAATTTATGTGAAAACAGTTTCCAGATCAGTGTCAAAAAAAGAATGCTCTGGCATAAAACTAGAAGGAAACATGTTTATTGCAAAAAGCAGATCTGAAGACAGTTGACTGAAAGCAAGAGCACAATATGCCCAGCATTGAGTTTCCTTAATGCCTTAAAGAAAATATATGGAGTTATATATTAGTATGCGTTAAACACGATTAATGCAGATAAAGTAAATAATAGACGACTTGGTCAAAATCTAGAATCCCCCACCCCCTAGAATCTAACCTTGCATGGTCTACAAATAATGTAGCACACAAGCACACTCTGGTGGTTTATTACAGTATTGCACATTAATACTTGGCCGGAAAAGTGCACTTTGTTAAGGCTGGTTTATTTAAGGCTTCATCACAGTAATGGAGATTTACATCCATGTGTACTGAGAGCAGAGAACAATTCCCAAGTGCACTCCATCCACAGTTACGATTTCATCCAACTAAATGTGCAGGATGCACTCTGGGATGTAGTGAACGTTCCAGACATTTGCCTCAAAAGAAAAGGGGGGGCGGGGGGGGGGGTGGGGGGGTCGGGGGGCTACTGGTCTGTACAAAACCTGTATTACAAAAAGACACATTCTTAAAATATATACAAAATATTGCAAATTAATCAACTCAGAACATTTAAACTATATGAATTCCTAATTTCTGAGTAATTTTCGAGACACAGTATTTGATGAGTATTTCAACTCGGCAGAAAATAAAACTATTTCCGCGTATCTTGAAAACATTAAAAATGAAATAAAAGTAGCAACAGGTTGATCCTGTTTGCTGACTTTGCAAACAAAAATGAGCACTTAAAATTTGTTGTTTTTTTTTTTTTTTTTTTTTCAAAATTACACTATCCACATAAAAGGGGCATTTAAGTATAGAAGAGAAAAAAATAACGTAATAAAATTAAAAATAATTTTTTTTTTTTGGCATAGATTGTGATGAATTTTTGTATAAAAAGAAATTACACCAAACTTAACAAATTTTTTTTTACTTCTGTACATGAAGACAACTTGCTAAAATAAAACCGATTAGCATTTTCTTGGGTACAATGCTAACATAATTTTTGGTCAAAATGTCCAGAGGAAGCCACCAACGCTGTACACGAATTCTTCAGCTCACGTTAGAAGCGTGTTTACACTTGAGGGCTTCTGCGAAATGCAGCCATTTAGGCAAAAGAAGTGTCCAGCAAAGATAAACGCAAATTATCTCCTGTGTGCCCTGGATGACCCTGAAGAGGTCGAATAGTGATTTTTGGGATATCGTTCTGAAGGTGAACGAGAGAAATGAGCAGCGCTTTGGTGAAGCCGAGGGTCTGGAACACCGTGAATTGGTGGCCTGGGGCGAGTAAAACCTTGGTTTCCACGGTCCTGCTCTCTCCTTGGATGATAAGCCACTGGCTGACGTGGGTCTTTAGGTCTATTGTGCGTTCTATCTCTTTGCCAATCAGAGCGGGTGGGGATAGAGGTTTGGAGAGGGGGGTGTGAGTAACTACGAGAGAGTCGATTTGGTTTCAGCACCTTAATTGTGACCTCATGAAAGTTGGGCTCAGATGCTGGTATTATAATCCCACGTTGCCCTGCGTCATCTATCAGTGCACCCCAATCGCCATTCTCCTATAAGAAGGTTAGAAAAAGGAAAAGGAAAAAAAAGTTAACCCTCACGATTTTGGCCACAGGGAAAGCTCAATTTTAAAAAACAGTGGCATGTGACCAAGCAAAAGCTAATGCAAATGACAGAGAAACACAACTAATCTAAAAAACAACTTGCTTGAATGATAATCTGACCCAGTTCTGAGGTGCATGTAATCATCTGTGTCTCTTTTTTTATTTATTTATTTATTTTTTTATTAAATTTTTTTTTTTACCTTGAGCGTGCGGAGATGTCCGAGAATAAACAAACTAAACTTTGCTCTAGTTATCGTCACATTCATCCTCTGACGATTAGCAACAAACCTGTGGTAAGAATAAAAACAGACATACTTTAGTATGTGCATGATAATATATGCTCTGCTTGTGCCGTGTGCACTGTGTGTAAAATCAGTCCTACCCAATAGAGCCATTTTCATCGCTGGCTCTTACACAAGACACGATGGTGCAGTCGATTTCACGGCCTTGGAACCCATCCACCGTGTCCACCTCCACTCTGTCCAAAGAAATGAGCTTAGATTAGGTACACACATGGATTTCACAATGGCTTGTTTGAATCAGACTGTTAACAGCACATCTTAAGAAAATCAGTAGCTCTAGTGGTGGACAGTAACGAAGGATAATGTAGTTCGTAACTGTACTAGCTTTTAACTAACTTGTACTTATCTTACTCGTTACTCAACTGCATTTAGCGAAAACGTTCAGTCGTTCATTTTATTTGAGTGCATAAAAACGTAACTGGTCAAGCACGCAGCAAACCACCAATCGGGGTAGAGCGTGCACTCCGTTTTGGACTTTTGATTGGCGCTTGGTGGTATCTACTTATTACCAACATAGAGTTCAGCATCAGTTCAACAGCAAGGCTTATTGGCCTTATTTCTTTTTTTGTAGATATTTTGAATTAGATTTTTTTTGATCATTTTAATAAATCATTTTTTTTTGATCATTTTAATAAATATCAGTGTTTGACTCATTAATATCGTTCTAGTAATAGATTGGTGTGCTAAAAGCAGAGTCTTTTCACGTAAACTGAGTTGATTAAACAAAGAGTCTTAAAAAAATTATAATAGGAACATTACAGCCAAAATCACAGTACTTTGGATACTTAAGGACATTTGAAGGCAAATAGTTTTTTTACTTTTACACAAGTAAAAGTTTAAAGGGAGCACTTTTACTGGAGTAATATTTTACCTACTGTATCTCTACTTTAATTACCGTAATTTCCGGACTATAAAGCGCACCCTTTTATAAGCCGCACCCACTGAATTTGACAAATATTTGTATTTTTAACATAAATAAGCCGCACATGTATCTAAAATATCTATAATCAATCTATAATATGTCTACACTAATGAACTTTACACAGGCTTTAACGAAAGACACGTTACACACGGTGTAACGGGTGAAATATGTTGCGCTTCTATTAGGAGCATAGCGGTATTTTGGGAAAAGACCGGCACTGCATACTTCCGGTATTACTGCGTGTGTGGAGACGGAGGAATATGTCCTTTTTATTTTCTGATGCTCATTTCTAAGTTTCTTTGACTAACCCATAACGCTGTTGCAAAGAAAAATAAAAAAGCACGAGTTTTGGAAACCTGTCTGTGCTTATATGATTTCTGTTGCAACTGGAGTTTTAGTGAGCTATCCCTTCACCCTGACTCAACACGCTACAACGGCTTGTATCTAAACAGTAGCCGACCAAGTAAGTCATTGTTCACTTCCACTCTTCCTCCTTCCTTTCACAACTACAGTGGTACCTTGACCTACGAGTGCATTAATGTACGAGTTTTCCGAGGTACGAGCGGTCACTCTCTCGATTTTTTTGCTTTGTTACGCGAGCAAAAAATTAAGGTACGAGCTCGAGACGCCGCTGCTAGATGGCGAAGCGAAGCCAGAAAGCGAAGATTGTGACGAAAATTAAGATAAGCAAAGAAGAAAAAGTAAAAATTGTAAAGTTTAGGGATACGTAGTGTACAGGAGTGATAGTAAAAAAACGATGCCATTTTAAGTATTTTCAATATGGAAAACTGATTTGATGTGCGAGCTAATTGAAATATGAGCTCGTCCACAGAACCAATTAAACTCCTAGGTCAAGGTACCACTGTATTTCTCTGGGGAGTTTATCACACAGGTGAGGTGCGTTTTTTCGTTTCCGTTAGGCAATTTCATTGGTCTAATGTTATGGGGTTCAGTTTTTTGGCTTGAAGTTTGTTAAACCGGGAAAAACCCAGGAAAAATCCATAAATTAGCCGCTTTGTTGTTTAAGCCGCGGGGTTCAAAACGTGGGAAAAAAGTAGCGGCTTATAGTCCGAAAAATACGGTAACTCAAGTACATGGTTTGTGCACTTTACCTCTATGTGAATAAGAGCTACTCAGTGGTGGATCATTTTCAAAATTTACAAAATGTACACAGGCTCTCATTTCATTAATGTACCATTTAATGCACAGCAATAAGTATGGCAATGATAAGCTGCATTATAAAAATGGTCCTTCATGGTGGTGCAGAATTTCTAACAATACAATGAGTATAGTAAAGTGAAAAAGATTTCACTTTACTATCAAGAAGGGAATGTTTTCGCTCTCAGTGAGCCTTTTGCCTTACTGTATGTATTTTTTAAATTCCTTGCACGATTCCTGTTCAAGGGTACGCATGATGAGCTGTTTCTGGGCGTTATATGGAGTGATGATTCCAACACGCATTGGCTGTTTCTCTTTGCGCAAGGCATGGTTCGCTCCAAGCAGCTTATAAAGCTCCACCACCAGCTTGACTTCCTTCGAATTACTAAATGAACTGATTTTTTGGGGGGGAGGAAAAAAAAAAAAAAAAAAAAAAAAAAGAGAGAGTGAGAGAGTTAAAATAGTTAAAATAGAAATTCCCTGGTCATACTAAACAGTCACACAGTGGTTGTTAAATGTTGTGCATAATAGTAAGTGTGTATGTAGGACTTCATTTCAAACTCCCTTCCAAAATAGATCTAAACAATCTCATCTGTGTCTGTACAGATGTACAACCATTCCCACCCTTCCCTATAGAAAGGGTTCCAAACCCTGCCAGTTCCTAAAGTCAGCACAAGCAAGCATGTTTTAATAACATGCCATCAGATGTAGATGGAAATGTCACATACTATATATTAATTTCATATTCTAACGGAGTTCGATTATTTTATTAGAACTGCTGTATGAAAGCAATATCACATTCACAATCAGTTATATTGAATATCTGTAGTACGAATGCATGAAGCCTTGAGCTTCGTGTCTATAGTGAATCAAAGCCTCGCTACATAGTACAACCGCACTCTTGCTTGTGAACTCAGTAATGGTTCTTAACAGATTTAACATCAGTTTACTTGGTTAAAATAAAATGGTCACTTAAGGCTTTTTCAATAAATCTTAAAACATGTCATTATTTTTGTCTATATTTGAAATACTACTAGACTATACACCTGACTATAAAATTTGTATATGCTTTTTGGACACACTGCTTTGCATTTAGTGCCCATTTACTGCTATAATTACCTCCACATATTTGGGAAGATGTTCTACTAGATTTCGGAGTGCATTGATGGAGGGTGGGCAGGCTTGGGGTGTAGTCAGGATGCCAATTCATTCCAAAGGTGTTCAATAGGTTGGGGTCAGAGCTCTATAGCAGGCTACTAAAGATCTTTCGGTACAACCCATTTAAATGATATGTTCGTGGAGCTCTCTTTGTGCACAGGTGCATCGTCATGCTGAACCAGGTTTCGGTCTCCTAGTTCAAGTGACGTGAAAATTCAATGCTACCGCTTCCAAAGACAGCCTTTACAATTGTGAGCTTCAAATTTTGTGGTAAAAGTTTGAGGAGGAAACACATATGACTGCAAAAATAAGGTGCCCCAATATTTTTGTCCACACAGCTAAAGTCACAAAGAGTAGTGAAACACGATTCAAATTCAATACCGCATTTTGAGCCTATTTTTCCTCTTAGGTCCTTTTCCCCTTAACTTACTCTCTCTCTTTGCTTTCTTTTCCATCAGTCACATCGAACACTCTGTAGGGCTCAAACGGCCAGGAGACTGAGCACAACTTATTAGCAGTCTCACTATGGGGAAAAAACAAACAAACAAAAAAAAAACACACGTCATAATAAAGACACCTACACATAAAAGTATATCTTTTAAAAACCTACTGAAAGGCAAACACTAGGACATAAGTAATATAGAGACAACAGTTACAATAGAGTACAGGAAGCCCCTGACTTATGATGGAGACCCATTCTGATGACCCCATCATAACTTGAAAATATTGTAATTTGAGACCTGGTCTAGACTAAAGAATGATGATCAGTATGGGGTAGTATACTGTTTCATTATTTTTATATGCTATAAAACAGACATAAGCGAACATTAAATGAAAAAGCAACTATTTGTTCTGGAGATGGAACTAGTGGATGACTAGGTTAGGCAGATATTAAGGGTGCAATACTAATCATTGCTCGAACAAATGTGTGTGGGAGAGGATTAGAGCTCTTACGGGTCACTTTTCAGTTCATTGACGTAGATGTACTTTGATGGGAACTTGCAAATATCTGGGTGCATGCGGTACTGGACGCTAAGGAAGACTCTAGAGGGCAGCTGTGTACTCTGGCGATTTAGGTCCTTCCAAACTCGAGCAATCAGTGACTGGTCATAGCCCAGGTCTTTGGCTGTCTAAAAAATCATGAAACATACACAAACAGGAAGCATCTTAAAGTTGGGAAAAAGAATCCTGCTGGGTTGCTGTTTGCCCTTCCCCATTACTTTATCACCAAGGGGTCCTTGACCCGAAAAACGTTGAAGACCCCTGATCTAGACAAATAACCAAAATGTCAGATGCAGAGGGTGAGCAATAATTACTACATTTTTGCTAGATCTCTTGCCAGCCACCCTGATAGACCTTCTTGTCTTTTCCCCACAATGATAACCTATGTAATTTCTTGTGTGCCATGGCTTCAGCAGTCAATTAATTCCCATAGCAACAGCTGATCTTTATTCAGGGTTATAATGAGAGAATATGAGTGTTATAATGTGAAGTTCTTTTGATTAATTTTGTGCTTCTTAAAACGTCTGCAGTTGTCTCTCACTTGGACTTTTAGCAACCAGCAAAGTTCAACAGATCAGACATGATTTATCTTTAGCTTTCATTTGACAATAATATTCAATTATAACATGGGTGTGTCAAAACTCACTGTGATCGAGTACAATTAATAAATGAAATCTGGTAAGTGGTGAAAATTTTGTTTTGCTTGACAGATTATTCTAATCTGCAATACCTTGGATATGACAGTGGGGGTGAGCTGCATGTTGTCGCCCACCAGGATCAGGTTTTGGCATCGATAAAGCAAAGGGATCAACGTTTCTGTTTCTTTAGCTTGTCCTGCCTACAAGTGTACACACAAAACACTTAAGTAAATGGTCACAACATGCATGTTTTTAAATGCAAAAAACCCTTACTTGTTACTTAAAAGATCTTGTGTTTTTATGTTTTAAACAAGTGAACAAACCTCATCTACAATGACGCAGCTGAACGGTTCGTGCCCAAGGCGCCGGAAAGCAGATTCAAGGAGGATACTGCCACTTGTGCTCAACGTGCAACAGATCACATGAGCATCAAGTATGAGACGTGACTGCATCTCCTGCTTTTTATTATGAAACTAAAAATGAAAAGTGAGAGGCAAAAGGAAAAGCAAGAGGGCAAAGAAGAAGAAATAAAGTGAGGACAAAACACTAAAAAAAAAAAAAA
>JAAIIK010000085.1:1111491-1171451 GCA_014706435.1 Silurus glanis | reverse complement strand
ACAATTGAACAATTCTGAAATAATGTCATCTTCACTGCTCAACAGTTGAAGGAGTTTTTGTCCTGTCTATACCATGCTACCAGAACACCTTTTCCACAAAATAACTAAGGCATTTAAAAAAAAAAAAAACATTATTTTCCAGAAAACACACTGATCAAAATTAGAGAACACTTTCAGATACCTCCCAGTTATTGGTGTTAATCTGGTACCTGGTGCTAATTTCCTTGATTATCTGTCAACCCCTATTTAACTGGCAGCCTAACTTGCAGTTTCACTGACTCTGCAAGATGGTGGGCCGTTCTAAAGTGACTGAAAGCCTCCGGCAGCAGGTTGTCCAGATGAAGGCCAAAGGGATGACCCTATCAGCCATAGCAAGACAAGTTGGTCGTTCCAAATCTGTGATTTCAAGAATATTGAATCTTTACATCACCACAAACTCATTCAAGTCCGCCAAGAAGGCTGGTCGTCCACGGAAGACAAATACAAGAGAGGACAGGAAACTGCAGAGGATCTCAATGGGCAATCGTTTCCACACTGCAGCTGGAATTGCTCACCAGTTCAGTGCTGAACAGGGTAAGGATCTGTCTCGTCATACAGTGTCTCGACGTTTAAGAGCATTTGGACTGAAAGCCCACTCTGCAGTGACCAAACCTCTCATTAGCAGAAAGAATCAAAAGGCTAGACTAAGCTTTGCTGAGGAGCATGTTGTGTGGCGACATTATGTTCGGCGACAAACTGGAGAAAGACTGAACCCAAAGTGTGTAAAGAAGTCAGTGAAAAGTGGAGGAGGAAGTGTCATGGTTTGGGGCATGTTTTCTGCAGCAGGAGTTGGGCCTCTTATACAGCTACATGGCAGAGTGAATGCAAATGTTTATCAGAACCTTCTTCAACAACATATGGTTCCTTCCCTGCATTCATCACCCAATCAGCCCGCAGTGTTCATGCAGGACAACGCTCCATGTCACACAGCAAAACGGATAAAGCAGTTACATGAAACTGAAAACATTGAGATAATGACATGGCCTGCCCAGAGTCCTGATCTCAACCCAATAGAGAACCTCTGGAAAATCCTTGGCGACAAAGTTATGGCCAAGAAACCCACTACAGTCACTGAACTGTGGAGGAGACTGGAAGAAGAGTGGACCAAAATCACACCAGAGCAGTGTGAGAGACTAGTGCTCTCCTCTGGCCGCAGATGTGCTGAAGTCATTCAGAGCAGAGGCCTGTACACTTCCTACTAATTGCTGACTGTTATAACCTTCAGAAAATTTTGTTGTAATCTTTTTCCATGCTACAGTCATTGTTGTTCTCTAATTTTGATCAGTGTGTTTTCTGCAAAATAATGTTTTTTTTTTTTTTTAAATGTCAGTTATTTTGTGGAAAAGGTGTTCTGGTAGCATGGTATAGACAGGACAAAAACTCCTTTAACTGTTGAGCAGTGAAGATGACATTATTTCAGAATTGTTCAATTGTTTATAAATTGTTCTCTAATTTTGATCACCAGTATATGTATATGTATGAGGTGTGAGAAACGAGGAAATCATAAATATGTAAAACAGCAGAAAAAAATTATTGGTGCTCCCCTGCCCACTCTCCAGGACTTGTACCATACAGGAAACAGAAACCGGGTCAGGAAAAATCACTACTGACCCTTCGCACCCTGGACACAACATCTTTTAGCTCCTCCCTACTGGCAGGCGCTACAGAAATTTGTTCACCAAAACTCCCAGGCACAGGAACAGTTTCTTTCCCCAGACAATCAGCCTCATTAACAACTCACTATAAATATATTCCCTGCTTCATATCATATCTATAATCACTGCACTATTAGAACGTTCAGTCATCTCATTATCCGTATATCCTTACACACTATGGCTGCTATATATTGTACAATGTTCTAAAGTAACTTTTTTTTGTACCTGACGCACGATACTGTAATTTGCACTACCAAGCACTAACACACTATGTACATTACTGATCTGCCAGATAATCTTTAATCCCTATTTAATACTCACTGTCTATATTGTCTCACATTGTCTGTTTTTGTCTGGTATAGTCTGTTTTTGTCTTGTAAAGGCCAAGCTGTATGTATAGTTTTATTTATGTCTGTACTTTGAGAGTTACTAACAGCTAAAACCAAATTCCTTGTGTGTGTCAACCACTTGGCCAATAAACCTGATTCTGATGTAAATTAGGAAGAGGAGGAGGTAAGCAAGACTTCAACTAAAGAAAGAGAAACTGGTGGAATATGTGGATGAGGTATAAGCAGAGGAGGAGCCTCTGATATGTAAATTCTTAAAAGTACAAAAAAGGAGGGTTTTTTTTAGATTTGAATTTGCACTTGCATGCTACAGCGATTTGAGAAGTGCCTCTTAAAGACCTCATTTAAGACGTGCTGATTGACTGCCAGAAAGCTTTTCACTCTCTCTTATCCACAGCTGGAAAATGTATTTATTTGTATACTAATCTGATAATTGAAGTTTAAATTTTAATAGTATTAAGTTGGTTATTAACTAGACTAAGGTGAATCCTGCGAATGGGTTACGAGGCCGACAAATGCGAACATAGATGACAAACAAATTAGGACCCCATGCATCAATGACTGATCACTGAACATGAAGAAAGAAGTGTTCATTTAGAAAAAAAAATAGTAATTAGGTATACCTCCTTTAGTGGTCCGCTGAGTTTTTGCCTTTCCTTCATGTAATGCATCTTTTTGGAATTCAGCTGTTCAAACTGCAAAAAAAGAGAAGAAAACAGTAGTTAAAGGATTTTGAGACGTGGCTCCCGAGTGGCACAACAGGAAAAACAACACCCTTTTGCCATGAGATCAAAAGTTTCATTCCGGACAGTTTCACAACCATTTATGGTTGGGATCTTATGTTCGATTAAAAAACAAACCAAAAAAAGGTACTGTCTGTACATCCTCTTTTAACTTATGAGTGATTGTCCAGGATTGCCTGAATGGATTGACTTTAGGCTGCCAAAAATCTCTGTGTCTATAATTCTGAATTTGCTGACCACATAGCAGGGAATACATATACACCATATAACATTTTTACATCAAAAATATTGGAAATCTGTATTAAAGAACCAAAATGTGCAGTAGTGCCTCACCTTGGCTGATTTCTTGTCCGTCTTGGCACAGTCCTGAGACATCAATTCAATCCACTTGTCCAGTTTCTCCCTCTCTTTTTCTAAATCAGGCCTTTGTTGCGTCTTCTCTGCACAAAGAATCACACAAAAGAAACCAATGATATAGACCAGCTGAAAGGCAAATAACTATGTCTAGGGGTTTGATGATACTTCAGTATGCTATTATATCGTAATAAGTCATGATGGAATTGCATTAATGTCATCATTTAAACTGTAAAACCTTTTACATATAAATATTTCTGATTTGATTTGCTATTAGTGCAATTGTTCCTGGTGCCAGGTTCAGTGGGCTTCGGGGTCCAATTACCAAATTACTATGCGAATTCTGCTCTGGTTGAATAAACCACCCATGTGAAAGCCCAATAGAGAGACGTTGCAAAAACCAACTCATATTCCTACTGATCAGATCATTAAAATGTGATATGCATCAGGGTGAATTTTTATTTGAACATAACTATACCAGTGTTCATTTCCAATAACAGCTTGTAATAACATGTGGCAAGAACTTAGAGAAACAATTTATTTATTTAAAAGTTGAAATAATTACTTGTGTTTCATACTCATAGTGTTTGTTAAACACTAGTCTAAACTGATCTACTTAACTAGAAGCAGACAAGGTTTTTGTTAGAGTTGTTTTTCCTGCTTGAATGTACATGCATGCTTTTTACTCACCCAATGCTTTCCTGGTCTGGCTGTCGAGACTAAAGCCTTTCAGCTGCTCAGAGATTGTCCTCTCGCTCCCAAGGCGCACCAGGTTAATGTCACCACAGGTGCCTGTGCACACAATCATTTTAGAAAAGCGGTGTGTAAATCTTTAAATAAGAAACCAAAGTAAAAATGCTAAACCAGATTAATTAAAAATATAAACGGAACTGAATGTCACAGATTTGTATTTGGGACACCTACAAAACACTTTACAAAAACCTTTTTTTTGTTTTGTTTTTTACATATACACTATATTGCCAAAAGTATTGGGTCAGCTAGTAATAAGTGTGGCATGTGATTTTTGAGCATTGCATTTCACATTTAGTCCCAATTTGCTCTTAAAGTTCCCTCCACTCTTCTGGGAAGATGTTCCTCTAGATTTTGGAGTGTGCTTATGTATATTTTTGTTCATCAGCCACATGGGTATTACGAAAGGCAGGTACTGATGTAGGTGAGGAGACCTGGGGTGCAGTCAGCGTTCACATTCATCCCAAAGGTGTTCGGTAGGGAGGAGATCAAAGCTCTATAACAGGCCAATCTAGATCTTCCTCTCCAAAACATGTAGACCATATCTTCAAGGAGCTCACTTTGTGCACAGGGGCATTGCCATGCTGGAACAGGTTTGGGTTTCCAAGTTCAAGGGAATGCAAAATTGTATTATAGCGCATCTAAAGACGTCCCGTACAATTGAGTGCCTCCAGCTTTGTGGTAACAGTTTGGAAAAGAACCACATATGGCAGGTAAGGTCAGGTGACCCAAAACGTTTGGAAATATAGTGTGTATATACATATAAGTGAAAGTGGTTTTTGCAGCAATGGCCATAAAATATTTACTTCATTTCCCCTAAGTGGCATAAAAGCAGCTAAAAAGCCTAAATAAAACAAAAAAAATTGGTGAAATATATTGAAATTAAATGAGGGGAATGAAATTGGTTTGACAGTATCTACTGCATTCAAGTGATCATTAAAAGCAAGCACTTCACACAAACATTACATTAATTATTATCAATATATTTGTTTTAACTCGAAGCATCCTGACCATCTTGTGGCCTCCCCCATGCTAACGTACATACACTTTTGAAGTTTACACTACATACACTCATTAAAAAGAGCATTATGACGATCATAGTGACATTTTTCATATTCATTGCTATTGATATCAAAACTTACCTACTTATGCATATGGTTGGTGGGTAAATCTAACTAAGAATTAGGCTATGTTAATAACGAGAGGTCGACCGATCGCTAGGTTGGGTTGTACTTGCCGATAAACGATTAATCAACGGAATAAAAATACTGAATCCAGTATTAATAAAAAAAACGCCACTCCATGTAAAATAATACTGAACTTGCATTACAAAAATTAAAAATAAACAAACAAAAAAAAAATTTACTGAATCATTAAAATGTGATAAGGGCAATCTATAGTAACACTAATTAATAAATTATGAATATTTTCATTTAATCTCGCGTGTAAAAACAAACAGCACGTGGTGTCAGTGATTCACCTCTAGAGGCCACTCTCGTAACGACAGCAAACCGGAAGCCAGAAAAACTATCGACATGTATGTGTGTTGATAGCCGATTGTTCCAGCAATAAACTCTGTTTTTTCCCTCAATCTCTATTAATAACTAAGGGAATTTTAGTTTGAAAGTCAAACTATATTATCAAATGCAGATATGAGTAAAACATTTAAAATTACATTTTCAAAATATGTCTGACATTGTTCAGAGGGCCTGTTCCAAATGTGGGGGCGGGCCATCGTTTGTGGAGTCCTGCACTACATTATCGCTTCACAATAACAGGGACGCATGTGGCTGTGCGTATGGATTACTAGTAACCTTGTGGAGCACTGATGTCCAAGCACTTTTCTTTGAAGGCAGGAATGATTTTTCTCATCAAGTTGTCAATGGCTGCATTAGATGGAGCGCAGAGTAGAATTCTCGTTCTGCGAGACTTGGTATTGCGACCCATCGAAGGTCTCGCGCCATCCTAAAGAGTTTACAACAACACACAACCAAATCAAGCCTCCATTCTATCCTATAGAGATATGGAGATATATGGAAAGGGTTGAGAGTAAATAGCAGAAAATTTTGTACGAACATTTCAGCTAAATTTAAATAAATAAATAAATAAAATAAAGACATACACAGAGAAGTCTGTGCAGCATCCCAACTATGATTTTGCTTTTGCCAGTCCCTGGTGGCCCATGTATTAACAATATCTTTGGGGTATTCTGCTTCCTTTTCACCATCGCAACACCACAGCTTATTGCTCGGGCCTGGTCTCCATTATATTCCTAAAAAAATAAAAGACATTTACAATGAATTAAATATTATATTAGACTAGCAGCGAATAAGGAATCTTTTGCAATTGAAATAAATATGGTGTCTGGTGCCACGTTCACTAAAACAGTACATTTAATGTTGAATGAATAGTCTGATTAATTTCTGAATTCACTATACCAGGACACCAATGATCACAATGTATACAACATTTTTGTACTTAAAACACACTAGATATAAAAATCACACAAATTAAGCACAGAGATTGTTATGCACAATAGTTACACACACTAAGAAAACTGCCAAAGTGATCAATGAACATGGCTGTCAGGCAAGTAAAACTAGATTTGTACTAAATGTTTTTATTTATTTATTTATTTATTTATTTTAAAGCGAGTGTTACATGGTTTGTTGAAGAGAGTACACTGATCAGGTATAACATTATGACCACCTGCCTAATATTGTGGTCCCGCTTTCGCTCTCAAAACAGTCCTGACCAGTCGGGCATTAACAGAACTAACTACTTCAGCTATTTGAGCTACAGGAGCTCGTCTGTTGGATCGGACCACACGGGCCAGCCTTCGCTCAGCACGTGCGTCAATGAGCCTCGGCCTTAAATGACCCTGTCCCCCGCTTCACCACTGTTCCTTCCTTAGACCACTTTTGATAGATACTGAACAATGCGGAGCGGGAACATCCCACAAGAGCTGCAGTTTTGGAGATGCTCTGGCCCTTGTCAAAGTCGCTCAAATCTTTACACTTGTCCATTTTTCCTGCTTTTAACACATGAACTTTAAGGACAACATGTTCACTTGCTGCTGAAGGGGATAGTGTTTTTCAATCACCTGTCATAATGTCAAAATCTTTTGGCATCACATCCCCCAATTCTGATCTCGGTCTTTTACTTGCCATTTTAACTTCTTTATTAAATGTATTACTTTTGTTGATATCTATCCATGACAATGAACGCCAAAAGAACTTCCAGAACTAACTGTGCTCTAACCTAGGGATGCTCATCATTTACTTACAGGCAAATCTAGGCTTGGGAGGTTGTCCTGGCAGGGTGCAAAATACTTGATGTCTGGCTTGATCACTGGATCCAACATCTTGCTCCTCTGTAGCAAACACAGTGCTCGGAACTCCCGCAGCGTACTGATCAGGGAGCCAATCACTTCACAGCATACAGGTTGGTTGTTAACAGAGGACACGTTACCACGAGTCTGAATGACAAGGTTCAGTGTGGAGGGCTGCCCTACAAGTAAAGAATAAAATTTTAAATATATTCCAAAATACATCCTGTTCATGAGTATTAGTAGATTCCCGCTGCCTACTGCTCACAGGCGTGTATACAAAAAGTGCGTATACACGAACAAACATCACCTTCTTACTCTCAAATCGGAATCCAATAGCATTACTATTGCATAATTAAAACGAACATGCGCAACAAACACAGACCTTCATTGCTTATCACGGTGGATCGCGACACGCATCCAAAGTGGACAGTCGTCTCCGGGGAATCCGGTTCGTCGTTCGCATATGCTCCTACGTTCGCCGGCAGCCAGAGGAGTACAAGGTCTTCTTCTTTAGGATACAACTGCCTCATCTCCTGCTCAGGATTAAGGCTGGCTACACAATAAACACATTTCGCTCCAGTTAGATATGTATAGCATCAGAAAAAAAGCCAATCATATGCAGCACGACAGAACACACAGACAGATACAGGTCAGGAGCTTTAGTAAAAGATCACATCAAACATCACAGCGGGGGAAAAGTGATCTATGACCTTATTTTGGTGTTGTTAAAACAAAGTTATTTGGCTCATGATAATTTTAATAGATATCAGTGATTGACTAACTATCATTCTATTAATAGATCGTTGTGCTATGAGTAACAGACTTTTTACACAAGCCGGGTTGATTAAGCAAAAATGATAATTGGAACATTATAGCAATAAGAAATCATTGCACTTTGGACACTAAGTACATGTGAAGGCAAATACTTTCAACTTTCACTTCTGTAAAAGAACAAAAGAGCACTTTTACTTTTATTGGATTAATATTTTACCTACTGTATCGCTACCTTTACTCAAGTACATCGTTTGTGTACTTCGTCAAACATTGAGGTAGAAAGACTACTGGCCCAAAAGACCACAGGGAGGTCCATTGAAAACACTGAAAACTGGAGTCTTGGGCTACAGAGGACAAGCTCATGAAGACTAGACAGTCAAAGATCGGAAGAACCTTAAAGCCCATCCACCACATCAATTCTGAAAATAATCATCACAAACCAGACTGGTGATTCTTCTGTGACCACACCAAACACAAAGGTCTTGTTCTTCTTCAATGTTCTGTTTAAACTCCAGATTGTTAGCTGTGAGCTGGCTTTGAAATACACAAACCAGCTCAATTGTCACCAGCAACCATTCTGATATTTAATGTGATTATTAATTGATGTCGTGACCAGTATCTGTCAGATCTTAAGCAATGCAATGCTACCATATGACTGACCGGCTTAATAACAGGATGGGACATGTGTTCAGTGCTTGATGTGCATGCAAAATTCTTTGTAAACGAATTTGTAGACGAATGCACCTTTGAAGGTCGCACTGGCAATGCGACTCATGTAATCAAACTGATGGATCTTGAGTTCTATTTTGATGTTCTTATCGGTAAGCCAATTATTGGCCATCTAAAGAGGGAGAAAAAAACAAAAACAAACAAAAAAAAAAAAAAACACCACACTATTAGAACCATTTTTAAACAAAAAAAATAAATTCCGAAAGGCAAATTAAAGGTAATAAACAAGGAATGAAGGCGACAAGGAATATTTGGCCTTTTGGTTTCAATAACAAAAAGATCTATGAATGTGTATAGTGGTTACAGCTTAAATTTTTACTCTTTTAAAAATGAATGCATCGAATTCAGCAAGAAAATTGTAGAAACATTGTACAGTGAAATTAAAAAATTAAAAAAAAAAAAAAAAAAAAAAAAAAAAAAAAAAAAAAAAAAAACTCACCTCCTCAAACGTATTAATAAGCAATAGTGGGTAAAATATTTCGAAGTACTCCTTGTGGTTAGAGAAATTTGTTGGCACTTCCTTAAGGGGAAATGGACACAAGTCCTTGGGTGTCCCAAATGCTGTGTAGTTCTCGAACATGCAGTACTCCCACTTTAAAATCGCCTGCTTCAGATAGGATGGCTCGAACATTGGAGAATGTTCAGACCTTCGATCTCGAGCCACAGTTGGTGTTTGTATTGATACAGGCGTTTCTGGTCTGGAATAGGTTTTATAGGAAGGTACATAGGGAGCAGGAGTTTCAACAGAAAGTGATGACTTGGAAGCCTGATTCGGAGCATGCAGGGTGGGTCTAGGGGGGAGAGGTTGGCGAAACTCGGGCTGTGTTGTGGATTTCGGAGGTGGGGGTGGCATTGCCGGGGGTGGTCTTGCAACCTTGGCTTTAGAAACATGAGCAGGAGGTGGAGGGTTCGATACTTTTCCAATCTCTTTAGCCAAAGAGGCACTGCGGGAACTTGATGTGTAGATTTTCGTCGTAGAAGGCTTTGTTTTTTTTGGACCCTCTGTCGACGTGCTAGGTTTTATGAACATTTGGTCATTTGTAGATATCTCGATGGATTTCTGAGGCTTGTTGCCAGGATTAAAAGGCTCATTCGTTTTTTCTTCAAAAAGATTTGGTTGGTTGTCAGATTCCATGCGTGCACAGCCTTGAATCATTAAATTCTTGCCATAATCCTCAATTTGCTCCATTTGGGAGCATAACTCCATGTCTGTTGGTTCGTTTTGGGTAAGGTATGTCCATTCATTATCATCTTGGTTTTCATCTATGGCTTCTGCACCCTCTGCCGTTGAACCACAACCAGCATTGGTTTGAAAGGAGTTCAACTCTTTACTTTTAGGATTCTCCACCTTATTATTTACTTCTTTTTTAGAGTTATCTGACAAACTAGTATTGACTTGATCGACACCCATTTTACTGTCTATCCTTCGGTCAGGGTCGGGCTGAGAACAGGGAAGGAAATTGTAATCATCTTCCTCGTCGCTTGGCTCATCCATGCTTTCAGATTTTGATTTGGGAAAGGTATCTGGCACAGGACATTTATTTGATTTGACAACAGCAGCAGTCTGCCTATAGTATTGCAAATCTTGTGACGAAAGCAACTTCTTCCCTTTCTTCACAACAGCCTTCTTTTGACGGACTCTTTTTGACTTCTGTTGTTGCTCAATATTCATATTCTGGCCATGGGATCGAAGTTGAGCTACTATGGTAGAGGAACGCTGGGAAAGCTCAAAAGCTTTCCTTTCCTTCTTTTTCAACCCTAAAAGCTCTGGTGCACGTTCGGGTGCAACACGTATGCGATCTTTTTTTGGAGGCACTATAGCAGGGGTGGATAGTGAACGCACGACATAGGGCGCAGAAGAGCCTCTCGAAGAGGAAGCAGTAGAGGATGAAGCTACCATTGTGGAAGAACATGGTTTTACAGGCTCTGGAGATATGACTTTAAGTAGCCTGCGATGTTTCTTGACTTTTTGAATCGGGGGTTCAGTAATAGGAGGTTTTCTGCTCAGCTGTTGCTTGACTTTATCAATTAGGCCAGGTTTTTCAGTGTGTTTTTCAGAGTGCTTGGACTGAATAAATCTAGATTTGTCATCAGAAGATGGTTTTGGTGGCACTTGCATGCTGGATGAAGTTGGTTCCTGTGGCTGTTGGTGCTGATGGATTTGAGCCTCCACTTGCACACAGGCTTGGTCAATGTCTTGGTCTGAGACGGGTTGAGTCCCCATGGGCTCCACATCATAAATAACACGTGCTTTGGACTCGATGCCAAGTTTCTGCTTTTTGGTCACAATTGGGACGCCAATGTGCGGCTCATCCCAGGCAGATGCAATGTCTTCTTGGGTTTCACACTCAAATACTTGTGAGTCACTAAAATCATCAAAAACACGGCCTGGGCTCTTAACAAATTCAAGGTCCAAAGATGGACCAGGTACTACCCTGTTTTCTAATGCCGTTTTGTCCTTCGAAGATTCATCATCACTGCTGGACAACGGTTGGGCATAATGCTTTTCAGCAGACTTTCGAGATCTTTTCAGCTGACGCCTGACAACATCAAGAGGCTGGTCGTCATCGTCGTTTAAATCCCTTTTCCTGCACTTGCTAAGTGAGGCAGAATCTTGGACCTTAGATTGGCGAACAGAGCTCTGAGAGCTGACACCTGAAGAATGTTCAATCTTTTTCAAGCCACTGCATTCACCTCGTTCATCCTCAGTCTCACATCTTCTCTTAGCAATGGCTTGTATCCTGGAAAGATTCTTACCTTCATTCAACTTTGATTTGATTTCCTGCATTTTTTCCTTGTCTGCTGTTAACCGGCTTATCTTAAAAGGAGGTTTATTTTCTGAAATCGGTATTGGATTATGAGGTTCGTTCTTTGATTTAATTTCGTCACATCTAATTTGACATTCATCATCATCAGACAGTGGTTCATCCTTAATAAAATGAACTGTATCTCTCGGGCCACTTGGACCAACCTCTGCGTCTTTGGTTTGCGGCTGCTGCAGCGGTAATTGCAGTGCGGAGTTTGTAAAGGAAATGACATGTTCTGACGGATCGGATGGTGGTGTTGGTGGAGCGCATATAACATCATTTGAAACAGGCCTGTCGAATATGGCTTTCACAAGCTTGACTAAGCATTTCTTAAGATTCTCATATTCTGGTTTGGGAAGATTCCACCCTCTAGCAGAGACACGCAAGTGTTTGTTAATTAGGTCCAGAAAATGTGCAGACTCTGGAACTGTTCCTGTTCGTCCCCCTTCTTTCAAGATGGAGCGAATCAACTTAATGCAAGCGTGACTCATTGCGCCGATACCAATTGCTGGCATATGGGTCCCTCGAGCATAATGCGAAGAAAGTGAACTGACCCCTCTCCGATCTTGAACTCTGGTATTATAAAGGTCATCAGAAAGGGTGGCACACTGCATTACGATATCTACCCAGATATGGGTAAAATAGGACAGCATTTCCATGCAGCCTTTACTTAGGTGCAGCTTAATTATATCCAAAAGGATGCGGATGAAAAACTCTGTGACTTTATCGCATGTGCGTGTCCGCCCATAGAGCACATCCTTGTTGATGTTGTTATCCAGATAGTGAATAACTTCCCCGATGTAGATGCTATTAAGCATGTTCAACTCCATGATCGAGCGAACAAAAGGAATGAACCAAAGAAAGGTGCTCCCGTATACACGCATGCCTTGGCCCATTTCAGTCTGCAAAACATTAACCAGGCAGCTCATTTCTTCAAAAATCTCATTGCCACTGGTGTCATTATTGCCAGAGGACCAGTCTGATGACTGCAGGTCACAGCATACATGGAAGAGAAAGCGGAGTGGAGACAGTTACAATTTTTGGTTTTCCATAAATAAACAAAATAGTACAAAATTACTTTTTTAGGCAACAATTAATAACGTGTTGATCACTAGCGTTCTCGTTTAAGAAAATTTCCTTACTCTACTTGTTCGCTCCGTTGCATAGCAGCCATAGACAATTTGACTGCAGGATATTAAGTCATCATCATTCTCAGGCTCTACCTTCACTCTTGTCCTGAATTCAATATTAGAGAAAAAAAAAAGAACATCTTGGAATAAATAATCCTACATCCCAAAAAAGTGTGCCTGGTGAAAACAGCTTCAAAAACCTAATTTAAAGTTGGAAAATCAATTCTAAAATGAAACTGAACTTAAAACGCAGTATTACTTTATTATAACAATGTTACAAAACCAGAAAGCTGCCTCATACCCTGCAGTTTTCTGTCGGATATTTTCAATTTCAGCCATGTAGCTGCTTGCTTTAGTGATGGCCTGGAAAGCATCTAGTGGTTCTATTTGACCCCAAATCTTTGAGCCAAGACGGTCTAGAATGACCAAGAAACAGTGCAAAGAGGGCCAGAAGGGATCTGATCCGGGGTCATCTGAAAACAAAAAGGGAAAAAGGAAAACATGTCCATAAAACATAAAACATTTTTGGTACATTTACTACATCTTCTCCCCAAACAGCATTCCTCTGGCACTGTCTAAATTGACTGGTGATGGAGTATGCATTATACTTGTGCAATTTGTTTGATTTTCACATTTCAGCTTTTTGAAAATTAACTCGTGTTTTTACCTCCGCATGCTTGAAAGCATGTAGTCTTTACAAACCTCATGTAAAAGTGCAATGCCTCATTCACAAAAAGGAACTTAAAAAACTGACCACTGATTATGTTCTATCCCTAATGCTGTTGTATAAACTCTCAAGGGTATGAGAATAGTAAAGGCAGCACATGAGTGCTCGAGATTTAAAGAAATTCCAGCATGTTTTCTGAGGTCTGTGCGTTATTATAAAAGAAAGAGCCCTCGACCTAATTTTTCCCAACCACAGCAAGACGGGCAACAATTATTCTGTCCATACTTTGCCTAGATTATTTTGTTCGTACCTGCATATGTTTCGAGACGGTATCAAAAAGTTTCAAGACTACCTCTGTTTAAAGAAGGTACTTTATTTATCTATATTTACACCTTCAAAATAGTCCCCTTGCACAGCAATACAACACTCCTAGAGTTGCCACTTCTGGAATTTGTCCTGGGAGTCTTTTCAAAGCGCAGCAAGCACCTTCTGCTATTGGCGGTGGATCTCCGCAGTGGTGTGAAAATGGCGACCTTTGGCTTCCTGGATTTTAATCTTCAGGACGCGGGGCGAAGTCCGCACGGGCAAAACTGGCAAGTAGGGTGGGTGTGGAAGTGAGGTCAGGTCGTTTGCCAGCCGCAAACTCATTTGAGGAGTGCTCGGTGACGGAGGGCGCAGATTAGCAAGAGTTGCGCAGCTCCCGATGTACATAAGACGATGTCTTTTGGCATACTGACTTATGAAGGTCGGTGCTCCCTGTGACTGTGTGTGCAGCCTTGTGCTGCCATCTCTTGGCGTGTTACAAAACGAAAATTTTCGATACCAAACTTTTAGATTTTTGAATGATCTTACTAGGCTATGTTTTCCCAAAACACGAATAAGTAAATTAACACCACACTTAACATAGTGTGTAGTGAATATCATGTGCGAGTCTATAAAAGCTTAAATGTGCAGCCATTAATCGGGTCGTACAATGTCATGTCTCAGGCACATGAAGCATCTGCTGTCTTTAAAAAAGATACAAGTGTTGATTTCAAAAAACAGATTGTGGTTGTGCTTTACCTTTATTACAATCATTCATGGTATTGATAATGCATTGAGGAATGCTGGCTTGCCCTTCTGGCCCCATTAACAAAGAGTCCATGGCCTGCGAGTCCAGCTGCATCAGCAACATACAGATACCTGAAAAAGGACATGATGATTTTAGTTTGGGAGAAACATCTCTGCAACCCCCATTTCAGCAAAGCTCTTCAGTCCCCCAATATTGCAGACTGTATATAAAGTATGCTCCAATATTGCCAACAATATTGCCTAGCTTGTTGGATTTTCCTTATGTTCATTTGCATGTGTCACAAAAAAAAATAAACAAAATATTTTTAAAAATTACTATAAAACACTAGACACTGTAAATGTGTGGTTTTTTTCTCTCCCTTTAATACCAAAACAATTTGCCACCACTGAAAAGTTAGTCACTAGTAACTTGTTATAATGGTTAATATTAGTTGGTTATTTTCATTTCGAATCTGAAATTCCAGATACAGAAATAAAAGTAGTGCAATAAGATTACATTTATTTAAATGGATTGTAAAATAGATAATAATGTAAGAGCAAAGATGAAACAGTTGGGGTTCATTCAGTAGGCCATTTTTCGTAATTCTTCTCATTTTAACAGCATCTTTGATAATTCAAAGGTGATCTAGATCATTGCATGTATTAATAAATATCTATGTATGCATGCATGTGTGTATGTGTGAGATTTAAGAAAACATCCTTATAGCAACATGGTTGTGGTCACACACAGCATACCTAGCCAGTAATTCTTCTTATTTCTGGAGTCGTAGAGATGTGGAGGTAGAATATTGAGCTTGCCAGAGCAGTACTGGTCATCCACATTTATGAAGTCCACAGTAATTCCTAAATCAATGATGTAGAACATGCAGGAGAAGACCTCCTGAAGATCGTAATAATTATCTCTGTCCACTCTGCCCAAAGACCTGGCAGTCGCTATTGCCCAGCGACGCACCTAAGAGAAAAGGAGGACAAAATTTAGATAAGTAGATGGTCCGCATAGGCCAAACACCATAGAACGACAGCCATATATCAGAGTAAGCACATTGTTCAGAGAAGGTTTTTCGCTAGAATCTAGAAGATGGTTGTCGATTCAGCATTCAATAACAAGAAAGTATTTTGTAAAAGACCTATTTAGTTTATACATTAAGACAAATCCACAAATTCTTATTGATGAAGGGTGTAGAGAATCAACCCGACACTAAATTAACAATGCTAAATTTATGAATTGAAGAAAATGTTCTTGTGCAAAGTGACATTTAAATTGTGTGAATTTGACTCCAAGCTTTGATAGAAGATGGAAAACTACTTAGTCTTCAATGCCTATAATAAGGGACTTGTTTGTTTTTGGAACTGGCTCACAGCACCTTTGATGTGAACCTTAAGAAGGATGGCAATTCAACATGCAATATACAGTATGTTCCAAAAATATGAAAATCTGATTTCTTTTGTTTGTAGATTTAATAAAGATTCTGCACTATTTCTAGATCCATATTTACATGCATGAAATTGACCATGTTAACTGCTCCGAACAATAGTTCAGAATATTATTTTTTTTATATATGTGGTGAGGGGGAAAAAAAAAACCTGAATCCACACACTGATAAAAGTAGGGGAAAATATATAGTAAAATAAAGTGAAAGCAGCTAAACAAAATATGGAGATTAAACATTAACCAATAAATTTCCCAAACAGTATACAGGCTTACCTTTTCGTTTGGGTGCACCATGAGCAGGTAAATTCCTTGATAGCGCTCATGCACTGGTAGAGGATTATTCATATCCTCCATTTTGCATAACACTTTTACCACAATTTCACCTGGAGTAGAGAAAGAAATAAGGCGATTAAGAAGAAAGTAACATTTCTATTTGACAAGCATTTATCTTGCTTGTCAGCTTCTCTAGCTATAGTAAATAAGGCTGTTTGGCAAAAGCAAACAAAATATGGTTGTGTGTGGGCGTGGCAACAATAAACATTTTTAAGTTTCAATATTTTACATCAACAAGCAAATGTTAGAAGATATTAGAGGATAATTCTTTCACTTTAAAAAAAAAACTAAACAATAATTTAAAAAAAATATATTAAAAAAACATTAACGCCAATTTAAAAGAAATTTTCAACGAAATAAGTTTTAATCTATATATATAAAGCTCAAATACCACTGACTGACTCACTCACTCATCACGAAATCTCAAAAACCACTGAACGGATTGCAATGAAATTTGGAACATACCTTCCTCTTGGGTCTTAGGTGCTCACTAAGAAAGGGTTTTGAAAAATTCGCCCTGGATCGCGGCTAACTCGCGAAAAACGCGATTTCTCACGCATTGTAAATTCTTCGAAATAACATTACGGATCCTAATGAAACTTAGTACATTGTTTCTTATTACATGTTAGATGCACGATAAAAATTATTTTCAAAGTAGTTTGCCCTGTATCGGTACTACAAAGGGGTAGTACGTTATTTGTTGACGCTACGTTCTGATCTCTGATCATCCAGTCCTGCTCAGTGTTTACTGCTTATTGCCATATTGCTTAGCGTTCTGCCTTCCGTAGCGAAGCACGGGTACTTTCCGCTAGTCAACAATAAAAATGGAAAAAAAATTTAAATAAGTCATTTGGTCAGGAATTTAGTTGCAGCCATTAGGTAAAAGTTAACTGTTGAACACCGATGAAAAACTTTCAGCGAGAACTTACAGAGCTCCTGGTGGCACAGAAGGTATGGATATTTCAGCACTTCCATGAGCGCGAATCTCAGCTGGTTGAGAAATTCTTCGGCTGTAAACTTTGAGACCGGTAACTCGTGGCCTTCTTCGACAAAGTACAGGTCATGATTGTCCACGTCGACCTCCAACATTTCCCGAAACACTTCGAGCAGCCGAGACGTCTCCAATTCCCAAAGACGCTGAAATAGAAAATGGACAGTACTTTTTGTTCCCCCCCCATTAATGCACTTGTCAGAAATATCATTTACACACAATTCTGAGACGACTAGAACTGGATAAAGGAACAACAAACAGCACTGCTAATAGCCAAGAGTACAACGTTCTTCTTGACGTCCTGTTCTTTCATTCACATATCGAAAACAGTGAACAGCATTAAGCTTTAAGAACCAATTTGACCTTCCTGCTTAAAACATCCCCTGCATAAAGCTACCTTTTAAAGAAACATATCTAAATGACTCATCTTTATGATCATATTCACATGCCTTTTAATCATCATAGATTTGCATATCCAGCTGTTATTTTCACTTGTATTTAGCAACTTTTTTTCTACTGTTAGTTAAATTTGAGACTATTTTGGACATCATCTGAGAATATTAGTCCTGTTAGTCCAGATATTGCATGCAGAGAAGCTCTTATTATAAATACTTTAGTGACTGTTTATGCACGTACATGTGTGTGCTGGTAAATTTTAGTTTATTTGGTTTTGTTGAAAATAGTCTGTGAAGTTCTAAACCTGTTGAAGGAATTGTTTTTCGTTGACCTCGGTGAGTTTCATTTCGATACTGCTAGGATCATATCTGTTGTACGCGCGAATCAAATCCGGTGTATATCCTCCTATTAAAAGCTGTAATTTATAGTAAAAAATAAATAAATAAATAAATAAATAAAAATCCACTCTACGTTGGTATTTAGAGTTCTGGTGAACCTTTCACACACACCGCTTTTCGCTTTTTGACCTGTGTCAGTAGCAAAGTGAATGACTGAATTATAGTGGGTTTTTTTCTTTTTCACTAAATTGTGAAAACATTTGTTTAAAAAGAAATAATAATAATAAAAAAAAAGAAAGAAAGAAAAAAAATATTTGGGTCAGTTTGTATTTTTTTTTTATGGAACTCCTTCCTTTAAAATGAAATCGTTTTCATTTTTCAAACGTTTTCATTTAATCAGTTCCTGTCTGAGACTTGTAACACCCGCCCCCAAATATGGATAAAATATCTATCCACGTTATCAAAGATTTTGCGTCATCAATACTCTGACAAGTTGTTCATATCGACTAAACCTTCTCTCCATTATTCAATGTTTTTCTCTCCGTTTTGGGCTTACATCCACAAGGTGACACGTTTTTTTAATCAACGAAAACCGAGTTAGCTGGAAGCCGCCATTTTCGCGCTGTAGCGTGGACTGTGAATCCTTTTTAGACGAGAACGCTGTTTTTCAAATGTATCCAGATTAGGTGCAGACGTAGCCTAGGATTGTGTCAATTTGGCCTTTTTTATGCTTTAGACTTTTGACAATGCAGCAAAGTTGGAAGTTTACAAATGCCACTACAAACTAACACTTTCCAAGTTCGCTTTGTTTAAATAGAAAAAAATAACACCTCGATTGTAGGCTGATTTAGTTTCAATTTGTAATCTAGCATACCAGTGTAGATTTATTCATTGCTAGTGACTCAAAGCACTTTTGTACGTCGCTCTGGACAAGGGCGTCTGCTAAATGCCACAAATGCAAAGGCAAGACAGTTTGGTGTGTGTGTGTGTGTGTGTGTGTGTGTGTGTGTGTACACCTCTTGCAGAGTGTGAACACCCTCACCCCCTTTGTTAAGTGTAGTTCGCGTTTATGAGCGTCGTGTCACATACAATGCGACTGCTCGCTACTCATCACAGCATTTGTACCTTGTGCAGTGCGGAGACACATTTGCATGCTATGTGAGCGCCTCATGCAGTATAGGGCTGAACTTTCATGTGTATAGTGTAGTTCCCTCTCGCTTCACAATGTCTTGTATACACTAAGCAGTGTAAAAATGCAACTTTGGTTGCAGTGGGATTGTACCTGGTGCAGTTCTGGGACCGTCTCTCTTGCTTCGTGGTACACCGCCACACACTCCAGGCAATACAGGAGGTCTTTATTAGCATCTTGCATTTCTTGTGGCGTCATCTTACCGGCGCAGTAACGCTGTAGCACCGCCTTGACGGCCTCATCGCCATCGTTCGATTCATTTGCTTGGATACACCACACGCACGTCTCCATAACTGTGTATAAAAGAATGAGGGGGGGAGGGGGACCCCTTACTTATTACAGGAACACAGATTTGTGACGATACAAACAGCTGGTTTCTCATTTCAAACTATAAATAAAATTTACACATTGTGTTAGTAGTCAGAGACTGTTGGCTGTTACATAATTTTGAATCCTGCCCATTCTAGTAGTGAATGATCGAAGATCAAGTAAAGAATAACGCAAACCTGCTCAGACAGACATTTTTTCTGATCCAGTTGATCAGCTGCTGTATAAGGATGTTTCTTTTCTGACTTGTTTTCAGATCAAATCACATGTATGAAAAAGATTGTGTGAAATCAGGACACTTATCGAATGACCATCTATTCCAAACAGCAGCATTTACATTGGGTGTGCAGATAGCGGCAACATAATATGATCATGTACGCAACAGTCATTCCTGCAGACAAGAGCATTGGTTAGATCCAAAGTAGGCGGGTAAAAGGTTTAGTAGTACTAAAGCAATCAGGCAGAGACAAATCTGAACGACATGATTCCAACAGAGCGACATGCTGGAATGACATGTAAAAGGTACTACAAGCCATGCTCCTTTTCATCATCAGATCCCACCAAGACAACCAGTCATGTTTGTCTGAGAGAAATTGCAAGGAACTGAAGCTCCCAAAGTTATGGTTTGCATCAAAACAAATTCATAGTTCCTCTGTAATGACACTGGTGGATAAAAGATTAAAGAAGGAGGAGCATAGGGTGACGATCATATCTATCTATCTATCTATCTATCTATCTATCTATCTATCTATCTATCTATCTATCTAATAAAAGTCACCATCTAGCTTTATCAGTCTTTATTGCAGGAGCACTTGGAGTGTTACAAAAACTAGTTGTTTCCATTAGCGGTCCTGCTTTCACTAAATGTTCAATAGTGTTTCTAAAAACTTTCTTTCGGCTTCTCCCATTAGGGGTCGCCACAGCGGACCATCCGCATGTTTGATTTGGCACAAGTTTTTACGCCCTTCCTAACGCATCCCTCTTCATTTATCCGGGCTTGGGTCTGCTTTCTCAGGTCATAAAGAGTAAAGCAATTTCCAGGCCTACAACAGGTTTGAGTTGTACTATTATAGGTTTTGCGGATTTTACATCTGTGAGACCATAACTCTGGTGGGACTTGACCTTCCATGTCTTTAACCTTCATGCTATGTTGCAGGTCAAATTGACCCATTTTAAAGTAGGGGTTGGGGGAAGAAATGCAAAGCATAATAAACGACAACCAATTTTGACACATTTCAACAGTTTACATTTTTTTTGTAACTATTTTAAATAAAATGTCTGCTTGGTTATATAATATATAAAATTATTTAATTATATTTTAATTCAAATAGAAAAGCTAATTAATGCAATACACCTAGTCATTGTAATGACTTTAAATTTATGGCAATTTAATTGATATGATCTACTTAACTGTTCTACTTATTTCAGCAGACTTTAACAAATGTCTTCATTCCGTCCATCCTTCATTCATTCACTCCATCGATATGCGGAAGGGTCCGGATTTTCTCCTTTTAAGAGAACCCTAACCCTAGTTTATTTTTTATGCCCCTGCAGGGCTCCAGGCTGCGACTAAAAAATAATAAATTGCAAGGAATTTTTCCCCGAGCTCAGCACCTGCGACCATATAAATTTACACTTTCTGAGCGAATAATCCACGTTATGACTTTTTATGTGCGTGTTCTGTAAGGAATGGCCCGTCACATAATTTGTTGACGTAATAAACTAAGACACATGCGCCGTGTTAAAGCGCCAAAATAACCGGGCAGTTAAAACAAAACTCACCATAACGCATCACAAAAAACATGTGAAAACTAAAGAGATCAAACTTTTCCAAACAGTCTCCATCTCCATCCAACTCTTCTGATGACACACGTGTTATTAAAAAAAGCGTTGGAGAGAGGGAGAGCGACAGACACACCGAGGATTATCTTTCTATATCAGTCAGTGAAAACTTAAATAAATGTGGCAAAAGACATTTAAAAAAACTTCTTGGATTCAAGAGTTTATGGCTGAGGTACAATTACGAGACGCAGAAAATGTTTTGCGACTTCTGCTCTAAAGCGGGCAGAGAAATCGCGGGGCGTCCCCACAACTGGCGTCTTTATCTGTTGTGATCCAGCGGCCCACATTTCCAGCATTTTCCAGGGAAATCTTCAGCAAAGTCTGCCTTTATCAGTGCTGTGGTCTGACAAATATATGAAGGCATTATGGCAGATGGAGTCATTTGATTTGCTGAATATTGAGTAACTTGAACTGTTGACGGTGGAGAACTTGCAGAAAGTATAATTTGTTCCGCTGCTTTTTTTTTTTTTATTAACCATCATTTCTACCTTTTTTCTTCTGTTTGTTAATTAACTTTTCAAGCTGTAGTTGGCTTTTTTTTAATGAGTTTCTGTTCATTTCTTCGATATAGTTCCACTGCAAACTCTCTTAGAGTTTAGTCCAACCACATCCACTAGTTTACGCATCATCAAATGCATTCCTGAACAATGTATTTATTCACGGTTTCCCTGTAGGTATCGGGGCTCTTGTTTCCCCCCAATTGATCTCCCATTAATATGCTTTGGGGTCGACTCTGGTTGAGTATTCTGCACATAATGCTTGCCACACTGCAGTTTGGAATGCTTCAAAAACAGTCCCATCCATATAACAGGAGTCCAAAGCGCTCATGAGGTCTGCTGCTTGGAGAATCAGTCATTTTTGTCTAGCTAAATTCTTGCTAGAACGACTTTAATGTTCTACAACATCCAGCAGTTTGTCCATCGTTTCTTCTTCAAAAGTTTGAATCCAGTTTCCAGCCCCAATCGCGGTTGTCCAGGAGGCGAGCTCTCGGCCCCTCAAGGTCCTGTCTTGCCAAAGGTCTTTCACTGAAAAGGATTCCCTTTTCTCTTCATCGGACCACCTTTCTTCATCAAATGATAATGCTACTGCTTCTTTTCTTTTCTTTCTCGCTCTCTCTTGCTGTAATCTACTTCTAGCTCTTTTCAAATTTATCTGTATCTTGGATTTTTTTTTTTTGTTTCTTTAATCTATTTTTGGTCCCCTCACTTTGTTTTTCTATGTCCTTTTCCTCATGACTGGTCTAATGGTTCCTCCTCCCATTCCTATTCCCCCTTCATACTGCGTTTTGATTTTCTCTGATGCTGTTCGTGCCCGTTTAGAACGATCTAAAGGCAAAACAGGATTCTTATTTGTTTTACTGGTAGGTTCTTAACAACTAATTGTTAGTTTTTCTTTTTCTAAATCTACACATCCTGCTTAAACAGTGCCAGTACGACTTTTTCTCGTATTCCCTCTTTTTTTTTTACGTTTAAGTGCTTAGTTCTCTTCTCTTATGATTTTATTAAACTTTCCATTTCCTCAGACAATGATGGTTCGATTGTTCCTTCTTTTGCCCATTTGGTCATCAGTTCTTTAGTTCGGTTTTGCCGTTTGTTAGACATTTTATCTAGCAATTCTTTACACAACGGATATTTTAATCCTAATATTTCTACTGGAGCGGTCGCCGTAGTTGATCTTTTAACTACCTTATATTATTCTTGACTTCAGCATAACCTCTGGACTTTTAGATTTATAATTCATTCATACAGCTTTTCAGAAGAATTCGTCTTTCTCTTTTACTTGTATCCTTATTGCGAATTTCTTATCGCCCCTGTTAATTTTTCTTTCGTGTCCAATTTCTATAACGAACACATTTAGTAAAGAACTTTTTTTTTTTCCAGCCAATAGTCTTAAAGTGAATAAATCGTTCTTTCCACAGTGCCAGTCAGCGTCCTCTTTATAACGGCATATCTAAAGAGAGAGTCAGAAGGAGCACCGCTCAGTACAGAAAATGAAGTCTATTTATTCTCTCAAACTGCTCCAGCTACGTGATCACTCGCACACACAGACAACATAAATCTTACTCTGCTCCCACTCCCTGGAGAGGCCCACTAACACGGTCAGTACCCTATTTCACTGACCCCTTTAATCACGATAAGAAAACCATTAAAGGATTTTATCTAACCACCTGTAAAACCCAGTACCATAAACTACATTCCACATGATTGCTTTCCTTGCCGTCATTTACTAAACCCGACTGCAATACACTTACCTACCCATAATTCACGGAAAATTTGCGGGTTCTCATTTGGAACCTAACTAAGAGCAAGTTGCGGATTATCTTAAAATTTGCGGGAATCCGCAGCGGGACTGAATGTTCAGGAACGTTGGGAATAACGAATAGAATTTTTAACTATGAACTTGGTCAAATACTGTACACTATTGCGTTTATAAAGTGTAAATCTCTCCCAATGTTCGGAATTGTGAGAAAGAAATGCGGAGTAACAATATCCTGTGATGATGATTGGTAAAGATCTGGTATTAACCAGTCATTGCGCATTTTGTGTAGCCGTGCCACAAAAAAAATAAAAAATAAATAAAAAAGTATTCCAGTATTAGAGTGCACTGGATTTCAGATCTTAATGTTTAGGATCGAGATTGGGGCCGTCTTTTGTTTCTCTTTGCAGTTAAAAAAAAACGACAAGAACATAAATTGGAAATGTGGAAACGTCCCCAAAGTGTTTAGCGTGCCCTAGCCCTGAAACACAGAAATTGTAAATAGAAACACAAATATACCAAAAGAGGGATCCTTGATTTTTACATAATGTTTAACATGGGAAAACAGGATTGCAAAACCGATCTACACGCATAAGCAATCGTAGGGCTGAACAATGAGCTGTTTTTAAACCGAAATCATGATTTGAAAGGGCTGCAATTTTTTCTTCAATTATCAAGAAATTAAATAAGGTAAATACAGCAATCTGGAGTCGTGGACGACTTGCTTCCGAACCATTACGTTTAACACCGTTCAACAGACTGGAGGCATTTTAACACTGGTTGTTGTGACTGCATGTCACTGTGGTTTGGAAAAGATGAGCAGGAGCAGTTCATCTCAGCCAGTATGTAGAAGAGTAAAGTCTGATGTGTGCGGTGTGTGTGTGGGGGATTCTTGTGTACGTGTGAAATTCTTTGGATTTCAACACTCTGATGTACTGTATTTCAAAGGCAAGTACTTTGTAAATTCACCCAAACGTCCGTGTGAACCCCTGCAACACAACCAACCTGCATCAACGCCTACAGAGGTATCCACAGCTAAATCTATGATGAACGCATGACTGCAATGTTCACCAATGAACACATGACGTCATTACAAACACCATAACTGATAGCCAAGCAAACTGCAATTACTCAAGCGTTATTTCACATTACCTTTGTGAATTTTTGTCAATGGATGCGACACTAACAGACACCATAAGTTACCTGGCAAAAAAGAAAACCGTGCTATTTTATGGGGGGCGCGATTTTGGTTCTTTAACCAAGCCACCCAAAAAAATAAAAAATACGATACCTGCAGGGAAAACGATTAATGCAGAATTGAAAGATGTAGGAATATTACCATGTGGTCCAGCAGGGTGAATGAACCATACCGATTTTCCCTTCATACGCGAGGACTTTGAGAGGGGTTGTAATTTCCATTAGGGCTACTGCTATCGATTATTTTAGCAATCGAGTACTCTAACAATTACTCCACCGATTAATCAGATAAGAAGTGCTTTTACTTTATTAAAGAGCAATGCTCAATAAAGACAGGTCTCTTTAAATATGGCATTTTGTTTTTCTTTTTTTTCCAAAAAAAATATATATGCGTATATAGTAGACTTGTTTATTCAGCTTGCACATTTCTTAAATGCCATAATCTTATAACCTTCCATTTCTGCACATTTCCTTTAATGCCATAGCCTTAGAACCATTTACCTGTACTTCTCAACGATGTCCACACATCTCTGCACTACTATAGCCTTTATATTTATTCACTGTACATATGTTTCATTATATATCACATGCTGTAAATATGCTACTTATTTATTTGCACTATTGCTTTTTTTGGCCTTCTGGTAGATGCATTTCATTGCTGTGTACCTGTACTAGGCAATGGCAATAAAGTTCTATCTATCTATCTATCTATCTATCTATCTATAAGGATAAAGTTTTGGATCAGTGTTATGGATCGATTAAAAGAGCGTACAAGTCATTTTGTAAACCACCTTTGGGAACCTCGGATCATAATATGGTGTTACTTGTTCCTGTGTATAAAACACAGCACAGATGGGTCTGAAGATGCTACGCTACGTTTACAAGGTTATATGGAAAGTACAGCTTGGACTTTTTTATGGACACTGATGAAGTAACTGATGTAATTTGTAGTTCACTGATGTTTTGTGACAAATTACTCAAGATCCTTCTGTGAGAAAGAAATAGGGCCTTTAAAGTGGGAGATACAGTTCAAATCAAATCAAATTACATTTTATTTGTCACATACAGAGTACGACATGCAGTGAAATGCTTTGTGCGACTGTCCAGCATTTGAGCATGAAAAGGAATAGAATTGAAGATAAAAATAAAACAGAAAAAAAGGTAGATAAATAAAAAGTATAAACTATATAAAAAAATTTATATACACATGTATGAGTAATTTGTACTTCCAATATCTGCCATAAAGTGATTAGTGTGATTGTCCTTAAAGTGTCCATGTGCAGTACGGTGTGATAAAGTGGCACTGTGCTGTTCAAGTCCAGAGTTAAAGTGTCATAGTGCAAAAAAAAAAAAAAGAAAGTTGTGCAGAAATGAGTAACGATTGAGAGAGAGGTCCAGAACTAGATCCTGGATGTTTCCTGGTTTACACTCCGGATGGTGGGAAGAAGCTCCTCCTTATTCTCTCCGTGTTTGCTTTCAAGGAGTAGAAGCGCTTCCCTGAACGCAATAAAGAAAAATAGCCCATTGTTGGGATGGACTTTTTTCCATTTGAGAATTATAGGCTAAAAAAAAAAAAAAAAAAAAAGGAAATTAAGAGGGTGAAGGCAGTCTATAAGGAAGATTTTGGGGTAAAAACTGAGAATGGGGAATTTAGGTTCTGTTTGGGAGGGGATGCATTTAAATCACAGGTCAGGATAAGAGGAAAAGGAATAATCTAATTACAGTGGAACCCGGTTATGTCGCCGGCCTAGGGGACGCCAAAAAGCGTCAAGATAACCGATGATCGAGATACACGAAAACCAATATGGCGGCAATATATTAACGTGCTTGAAATGTCTATGTACATGATGTGCGTTATTAAATGAGAATGTGCATGCACGTGTTTTTGGAGTTTTTTTTTTACACAACAGCGTTGCCGCGATTTGTTTGATTGGTCATGCGGATCGAGATAACCTGTAATGCGGATAAGGAGGCGGAAGCCGAAGTAAACGCAAACAAAGTTTATTGAGAATACTCAGGAGATAATCCACCAATACTTGTAGCGAAGCAGTAATATCCAGTGGTGCGCTCCGGGAGCGCGGTCCACGAAGTTCTGTGAAAGCAGAGACAGTTCGTGTAGAGAATCCACGGATCCGCGGTATGGAAAGCGCAGCGCTGGGCAGCAACGGAAAACGTAGTGCAGACAGCGTGAACATGGAAAACAGCAGGATCAGGGTAATCCGGGGTGCCGTTGAGAGAATACGGAGTCCGAGAAGAAGGGTACATAGCGGGATACGTATACGCGATTACACAGACCGACATGAACCAACACATACGATCATGCACAAACAATAACGGACCGCGAGTGTGTGGAGGTGAGGGGCTTAAATAGGAGATGGGATGAGTGAGTGAATGAGAGTCAGGTGTGTGTGAGATCAGCATGACTGCGACGAGCTCCGTGCGGGCGGGGCACGCACGGGAGAAGAAGCGGGGTGCTTCGGGGAATGCCGCCGCCGAAAGGGGCGTGGCAGGGGGATTCCTGACATAACCGACGTTAAGTGGCAAATTTGCCCCCCCTTGTGCTCGAGATATTAGGGTTCGGCGACATAAAAAAAAATAAATAAATAAATAAATAAAAATAAAATAAAAAAAGACATAACCGATTAAAAAATGCTAAGACAAAGCAAGAATTTGGCGGTTCCACTTCAAAAACGTCGACTTAATAGGGTTGGCGAGTTAACCGAGGTCGAGATAAGTGGGTTCGACTGTAGTTTGAATGGATTCGGTGCAAAAACGCACCAAAGGAAATCGAGGGTTTGAAAAATGCATGTAGAATAAACCTGGAGCATGGTTGTGTCTTTTTTTTATTATGTGGGTGATGCGGGAACAGCTTTTAAACATAATGTAAGGGGTAGATTACTTAAAGGAATGTTCCAAGCAGTCAGGACCAATAATTTATTACATTTGTGCTGTCTCTAACAACAAAAAGTTCCTGTACAGTGAAAGCGGTCTACAGTGATTCCAGTGCCAAAAAAGCAAAATGTACAGACACTAGTTGACCTGTGGCACTTACATTTTTACTTATGAAATGTTTGGAAAAATGAGTAGAGAGAAATTACGCAAAGGATGCAAAGTTCTCTAGACCCCCCTTCAAGGTGCATTAGTAACTCTTTCGCACTTAATACGAAAACATTTGCGAAATGACTTTATTGATTTTTTTTTTTTTTTTTTATCTGCTTTCAACTCTGTGCTAGTTGAGAACCTTATAAATGAATTTGGGTTGGGTTTTAGTCTTGCAGGTTGGATTTTACAGAGAGAGAGAGAGAGAGAGAGAGAGAGAGAGAGAGAGAGAGAGAGAGAGAGAGAAAATGACTTTCTGAATGGTTGGCATCATCTACTGGGTCACATCAAGGATGTTTTCTCCTCTCTTTTATTAATTATTTTGTACACAAAAGATTGTAAAAGTAGTTTTAGGAATAGGCAACAAAAATGTGCTGATTGTTATGGTGAGCTTACTAAAACTGGGGTTGATTTTTTCATTTGGTGTCGGGAACGCTTTTTCAAAACTTAATGTTCTCAAAACCGAGGAGCTGACTTGAGTTTAACTCTAGGAGCAAATCTATACAGTATGAGCAAACATGAATGAATGGATTGGGTATTGAGAGTGTTTAGCAGGTCAAGTACTTGAGTTACTTTCAGGAAAGTACAATTTCAAGGAGGAAGCAGATGATCATGGCCCAGTTATCACAAACCTGTTTTGGGTAAAGCCCAGGGCACTTTTATTAGATCATTCCCACCAGATGAATCAGGAGTTTGACTTCCTTTCTTCTGGCATGCGGTATCGAACTCCTAGTAGTAAAACATAATTTTCATTTATTCCTGTTAGCTGTAAAGTTTTTTTAATTTAAAAGTAAATACTTCGAGAAATTGTGTGTTTGAATTCTGTGTTCTAATTTCAAAGCCCATGGATCAGTGGTCCACAACCTTTTTTGCGCCACGGACCGGTTTAAATGTCGGACAATATTTTCACGGACCGGCCTTCAAGGTGTGGCGGATAAATGCAACAAAATAATAATACGACCGGCATCAAAACTGGCATTTTCTAAATATAATAATAAACGTGAATCCACCATGTTGTTTTTTGTTCATTTTGCTCGCTTGGGGTTTAAATTTAGCGGTAATGTATTGTGTGTTATCCCCTTTAAGAAGGTAGCGGATGGAGGTAAGTCATGTGACCGATGCATCATGACATGCATCAAGAGTGAGTCATAGACAGATGTGGGGAAAGGAATTCCGTGAATTTTCCAAAATAAAACATCGTTCAGAATCAGATAATAAATAAAACGGGAAAATGTAAGTTATGTATTCTTTCTGTGAGGCCCGTTACCAACTGACCCATGGACCGGTACCGGTCGACGGCCCGTAGGTTGGGGACCACTGCTATAGATGACAGGGTTGATCTGACCATTGATTATGTTAGTCAATATTTTTAATATATTTAAAAAATGTAAATGAAATTATCCATCTCAGACTGCTTGTTTATGATTATTATAATCTTGTTTTTGGTAAACATAAGCAGAAAGCATTGTAATAAACACTTTAATAAATGCTCTTACCAAACCCAAAGTGTACTCATGTCCATTTAACTTTAACTACACTATTTCTATTTTTTTTTTTAAATAATTATAATAAATACTTCACTTAACTGACTTGTAAAGAGTTTAAAAAGTTCAATTCATGATTTTAGTTTTATAGTCTCAATTAGTTGGATTCCTCAATGGCCCTACTGTAACAATATATGTCCATATATATGGTGGCTTAGTGGTTATAAAGTTACACTTCTGCTCTGAGGGTAACAAGTTTAAATCTCTACAATGCCCATCTGCCACTGTTGTGCCCTTCAGCAATGAGAGAATTGTATATCACTCTGGATAAGGGCATGGTGTCAAAGTCGATGACTTAATTCAACAGAATTAAAGCCAGGCAGTTCCATTCAAGTACCACAAAACGGTCAACACACAAAACTTTCAATACCCTCGTTAGCCATCTGTCCAACACATCTTTTTTCCATCTTTCAAACCGCCATAGCCATCCCGATCTTCCTACACCAGTCCACCCATCCGTATGTTATTCACGCATGACCACTTCATGACCCTCAGTCCTGGCCACCACTTGAAATCTTGCCTGTTTCTTCCACACATTTATTACTCTTCCCCTCAACAGGATTTCTTGTACTCGTTATTCGATCACCACTTTGATCTTTTTGTGGTACCCTGAGAAGTCAGTATATTCATTCATGCATGACAGAAACACGGGAATGGAAAAAAAAAAAAAGGTTAAAAGGGCCCCGTAATGCCAAATGTGATCTCTTGCGAACCACATACAAAAGTTTAAATGGTGCAAAACACAAGCATTCGGTGAGCGGCACCTCTGTGGCTCGAATAAAAAAAACCATGGCGAAAGCTTGGTTTTGTTATACAATTAGAACATTTTAAATAAGATGTTTTTTCTTCTAAAAACACTAATACTACATTTAGGTTTACTTGTTTAAAAACCTTTAAGAGTGTTAGAGTAAAACAAGTTTGTGCAAGGGCTGTAAATATTACAGTCCATCAAAACATGCTTAATGGACATCAGGGTTTGACAGGTTTGGCATTTTGGGGGATTTTCTCATTAGTAAAAATGTGTGTGTTCATTTTGAGTGTCCTATCCGGCATCGTTTAATTATAATCACTCTGTACAAACGTGATGAGCAGAAAACCATCTCAGAAAGCAATCAAGAGAAAAAAAAAACGTGTCATGCATATGGGCTTCAATAACAGCAAACCACACTTTTGTCGTGCAGGGGAAAAAATAATAAAAAGCGCTCGGGCTGCAGTTTGCACTTCTGTGGACACTCGATGGAAATGATGTCCACCTTCATAGTACGAGTTTATTAAGTAAGAAAGCTCCGATATTTTACGCTCAGCTGCTGCCAAAACACTGGCTAAATGACCAGGTGTATGGTTGGTGCTAATAACGTCGTCAGGGAGTGTATTCTGACTGCGTCCAATGCCTGAAAACCACACACTTCAGCCTCGGACTAATACCGTGTAAGCGCCATGTTCCATCGCACCAGCCTCCAGAAGCGGTTTGTTAGCCTGCTGGTACACTACTCTGTCTGTGTATTAGCGTTTAGGCAGCGTGTAAGAGCATCTGGGAAATGTTTGCAAACATGAATAAAGCTCGTACAAGACATCCTAACGTGTATTACGTCATTTAACCGCGACTGAGACTGCGGAAAGGCGCTAACGCGCAAACAATCAGGGTCGACGCACGTGCACGAGCCCGAACTTACACACAGCCCCGCGCGCGCGCACCCACGCTCGAATTGAAACTCGGGTTATACACGTCAGACCCTCTACTTACTCCAAACCACTTATGACCAACTTAAAAAAAAATAAGTTTTTATTTCATTTGTTTAGCCACATAGCTAACCATCTCTGCCTTCTAAACAAGAGCCATCATTGTTAGCAAACGGTATGTGGAGATAAACGCAGCGCCGAGCTGAAGGAACCCTTTTAACCGCCAACAACAATAAAATACTTACTTACCGACTTTTAGACTGCTTTCAGACTCATTTCATTTGCATTCTTGATGCTCCTTATTTAAAAAGAAACGAAAACTGGGTCGTAAACTGCGTGTTTTGAATCACATACTGCAAAAGACCTCGGGTGACCGCGTGACGTCACCGCGCTGCTTCCGTGTTTCCGCAGTGCTTCAGGAAACGGCGTCTTCTTCCGTTTTTCAAGCGCCAATCAATGCCGTTCAGCTGAAACGCTAATTGCGAATTCAATCCAATCAACGAAAAAGGGTTTAGGTACTAATTTACTAAGAACGCAGTTTAATTTACACCAGCAGGCACAATCCGGTTTATTTGTGCTGGATGCTCTGTTCTGATTGGTCAAAAAAAAAAAACTCCTTGATTCAGCTTCTATAATAAAATCAGGTCTCACTCGTCCTTCTAAAATGTTTTCTTTCTAAAGCTGCTGCTCCACACCCTCAGCTAAGATGGTGCTTCTTTCATTTAATGGAGTTGTCGGAACTCAGAAACCATCTCTGAGCGTACACATGGATTCTCTGTTGTAAATAATTTCCTATGTAACACACTTAATAATAATAGAATAAAATAGAATAGACCTCAAAAACCAATGAAGGATCTTCAGCCTTGGATGAAGAAAAGCAAAACCTCTTTATTGCACTCACATTTCATTGAACTCATACAAGGCGGTCACACAAACACAAGCAATACGATCAAGCGCACATAATCTCTCTGCGTTCTCATATTTATACCCGGATGCCACATAGTATTTCTTTGTTGTCTTATCTATTTTTTTCCCTTCCTCGCCAAATTCCTCATTTCTTCAGATCATCTTTCCCCTTCTACTTTATTCATTTCCCATTGTCTCCTGACTTTGGTTCTCCTCCCCCTTCTAACATTCCATATTTGGGCTTCCTGTTCCCCTCAGTTACCCTTATTTTCTGCCTCGTTTTGCTAGAATAAAAAAAATTGCATTTGTATAAAACCCTCTCTTCCTCAGGTTTTCCCTCATTTTATTCTCATCCTCCGTGCCTAAGCAATCATTTTGCGGCCTTTTTCCTTCCTGCATCTGCAATGTGTACGTTTCTGCTTTTCTAATTTGTATTGCCGTTTCTATTCTGCTATCGATGAGTCAAGCTAATATCCTTCTACTTGAATTATATGTTCATATATGCTTTACTGTTGTTCTACTTGACTGTGTCATATGAGCTTTGAGTGCAGGATATGTTGCCTTGAGAGATAATATTTACAGGCTTGCTACCTTGTCCCTTATCTGGTTCTGCCACCTGCACACATGAATCTTATGTCTAATCCTTGTGATGTTGACCTTTACACCTTACGTCTGGTTATTGAGACATCTACCTTCATTAACTTCTCTTTATTGGTTTCTTCTTCGAGCATTATCCGAAGACAATATCGCCAGTTTCAACTCCTCTCCCCAGCAACCGAGGTTGCACAAGTCATTGAGCAGCTATCAACCCAGGTTCCAGATAACCCCTTCCTGCATCCACGCATCGCGCAGCGTACTTTTCTACGCATGATTTGCGCGCACAGACCTCGCCTGACCTCCCTGCTGTTTTCCACCAGGAGACACAAACTGACAATGAAGATTCTGACGGCCTTCGCACACCTGCATCAACTCTTTCTCCTCTCTCTCCGCATTCCACATCTTATCTTTCCCACTGGCCTCTTACTGAACTTCCCCCATTCTTTCTCCCACTGCTATTTTTTCTCCTGTGTATTATCCTCCTATAACTTCTCCTGAATCTGACCCTGATTGCTCTCCCATGTCCTCTACAACCTCTAAGTCCTACGAGTTCTTTTTCCCCAATAAACCTACTTAGTCTGCCTTATCCGTGGTTGTTTATTTTCATCAGCACACTCACAGCACTATCCTAATTTGTGTTTGTATCAGACTCTCTGTATAATTTCTACTTGGAGAAAATAGGTTAAATGAGTTCGTTTAAAATATAGGCTAAATAGGTTTGCTTCATCTATGTATGTAAAACTTGTGGTATCTAGTAAGTTCTATTTTAAGCTAAATATGTCGGATCAAATACACTAAAGTTTGATTAAAATACAAGCTAAATAAATTGGATTAGAATATTTTTCTCGACAGATTCTCCAGTGTCATCACTTTCTAAAACATGTCAGAGCCAGTGGTGGACAGTAACCAAGTAAATATAATTTGTTTACTATATATATTATACTGTAATCATAATTTATTCCAGATGTAACTGAGCTCATTTTCCAAGAATGTAAAGCATGAACATCCCCTTATATGGACATGTAACCATCGCCTTGTTCCATACGTCGACTTGTACAGATTCCAAAAGACAGCACGTACACCCTCTACATTTTTCATGGTCCTGACTCTAATATAAACATTATGGCCTTCTCCTGCATTTAAATGGAAATAACTGGCAAACATTCCAACCTCACAGGAATCAAGTTAAATTTCAGATACCACATCATTATCGAAGAAAACTTCTCAAAGTATTATAGCGATAACATTTACAGTTTACTGTGAGCTGTAGGATAATTTTTTGAGTTAATACTCAACTTAAACCTCATTCTCTTATATTAGACTGCACACTGAATTTAAGAGCCAAAAACAACCCCAAAGAACACAGCACCTAGCGACACATTGTTTTGGAATCTTATTTTGGTATGGTTTAGAGACAGTGGCATTGAGTAAAAGACAGGAGGTGGAGCTGGAGGTAGCAGAGCTAACCAGTATGACTAAATACCTTTTTTGCCCCACTGTAAATACATATACATATATACTAATTATTTCAATTTGTTGGATTGATATTAGTTTGATTAAAACACAAGCTAGATAGAGACTTTGTGGAAGGTCACGCTTTACAGGGATGAGCCAGGCGGAAAATAACATGCTTTAGCACTAATTTGAGCACGTATGCAGAATCATGTAATCCCTAAACGAATATTATATATATATATTTTTTTTTTTTTTTTTACTACTGGTTTTCTGGCATGTCATGAGTATGCTCTGTGGTTTATTTATTTTGCTGCAATAAACTCTACTTTGCTTTTTCTCATCCACTGTTCTTGGAGTCTTTTTTTTTTTTTTTATTTATTTTTTTTATAAGCATCATTTTTGAGAAATCATTGGTACCAGAAAGCCCAGCTGGTACAACTTGCTTGCTCCAACAGATTCAAATCACTATATAGCAGACAAGCAAAGCAACATTTTTTACATTTTTTTTTTTCTAAATTTGGATAAAAGTGTACAAATGTGGCAGTTTGACAGGTCACAAATTTATGAAAAGTCCAAAAATTACATTGTCCTTTCTATCTGCAAACCATTTTATGTTCATCCATGTCCCTTTGCCATTTTAAGGACTTTTGATTTAGCTTTAGCAGCTTACATACTGTGAACATAAATATCAATATTTACTAATTGTTCCTGGAGATCCGCCATCCTACAGAATTCAATACTGGCTGTAATCCAAAGCTATATGATAACAGAAGCATGTCTGGAAGCAGAACTTAAAAATTGCATTATGTGACTATTTATGTACTAGGTGCCTTTTATATGAGCAGCTAGGTCTCTTCTATGTGCCTAATTTTTGTATAGTGCATATTAATGGTCAGGAACCAGCATTTGTGTTAAAAAAAAAAAGTACCTAGGTGCCTTTTTTTTTGGGTTTTAAATTCAGTGTTCAGTCTAATCATTATATGAGCGTGAAGTTTATAAGTATTAACTCAACAAATTATCCTACAAATCTCACCCTCTTGAAATAATCCACTGCATTTTCCACAAACAAATGCGAAACAGACAGAACTCTAGTATATCCAGTTGACTTTATTCAGCCTGATATGTATTACACAAAAAACAAAAACAAAAACAAACAAAAAAAAGCATTATTGTTTAATGACTGCCATTTATGGCCATCCCATCGTGGGCACAGTAGCTATAGAACAGCATCGCCATCATCCCCACATGCTAATAGTTCACCTGAGGTTTGGGTTTTAAAGGTTTTTCCTTTCATGCTACCAGATAAGGTGGAATGGATCAGGGTTGGTGTATTAGTGTCCAACAGACTAGAAAAATGAAAAAAAGTCTCTGTTGTGCCAACAAGATACTTTAGGTAAGGAAACTCCGAATACAACCAAAAAAATCTAGGAAATATTTCCATATTGCTCTCCATACACTTGATAATTTAGTTTCATGTAATTTCTGATATTTCCTCACCCTCGTGTTCACGGGAACGCACTTAAGTCGTCCAAGCGCCAAGTTGGTGGATTCCTACAGATCGTTTGAGAAAAAAATGTAAACAAGCTATATTTATCAGCATCTAAACTGCAGTATAACCTACTGGATTTGCCCCTGTGCAGGATGTACACCGTCACTGTGTACCTGCTGAATTGTGTATGTGGATTATAGTTGTAAAGTTACACAGTTTAACTTTCCTGGAGTGAAACAAAAATCTGATTAATGGGCAGGTACACTTTTATTAACATTCTTATTTTTTAAGGGAAAACTCCCAACAATGACAATAAAAGTACCTTTTCAACATATGGGGCATTAAAAAAAAATAAAAAAAGGCAGAGCAGAGCATCTCAATCCCAGAACTAAAAAACGTAAACACACCTGCTTCAGCTCGTCGGCTCACGAGCATCCCGACTATAAACACTTGAAGTTAAAGGAAGCAAAACTATTTCAGAAAGCGAATATATCGCAAACCAAATCACGGAATCTTGTGTCTGTCTTTCTGGTAAAATAATAGTGCGGAACTGAAACCAATCGTTTTGACAAATGTTGAAAATACATTACATGAATGGGAAAAAAAACAACAAAAAAACATCATGATGTCGGTTCATGAAGAGTTCAACGAGAGCAAATTAAAAGTTTTGTAACTAGTGTTCAGTATAATAAGTGTGTTTCCCCCCCCCCATTCTGATTCACAAAGTGCAAATTATTTTACTTAATATTACATGTGTAATATTCCAGAGTATGGAAACTTCCAAAATATATAAGGAGGGGGGAGACGCATTTCCCCACTGAATTATGTTCCCCCTTAAAAAATGTCATGCTGCAACAAAAACCAGCTATATGTCACTAAAGAATCTTCTCTCTCTCTCTCTCTCTCTCTCTCTCTCATTTTTTAAACCAGGTTATCCTCGTGCGTTAATGGTTAAAATATATTATGTTTCTTGTTAAATAGCTTCGCCTCTTGCACGGTCAGCATGCATTGGAAAGAGAAAAAAAGGAAAGGACAGGGTTGATCCCTTACACACGCCCCACCCCCTTTGAGACCTCTCAACTGAAAACCTTTTTTTTGTTTTTGTTTTTTGGTCCACCTGAAAACAGAAAGCCTCAACCCGGACAGTCCAGATGTTTGATCTCCAGTGTGTTAGAATGTAGGCGTGTGTTGTGGGTATGTGTGTGTTCGTGTGTGTGTATTTCTGTGGTCCTTTTTGTCAGTTTGAACCAGCTAACGAGTGCAGATCACTGGAGTTTCGTTCCCAGCTTTCGTTGTCTGTTTCTGCATGAAGGAACAAAGGAGTTCAAGGTCAGCAGACCATCAAGTACAAATGCAAATAGGAAGTGTATCGATTTTTTTTAAGGAATTGAGCAAACATGTCTGGCTAAAGAGATAACAGAGGACATGTTCAGGACAAGTAAGAGTTACCTGGCTTCTGATCTGGTGACAGTGTACTCAAACCACAAAATGTTGGGAATGAGACTCGTATCCCTTACTAGGAAAAACTCTGATATGGGCCTGAAAGAGAAAGAAATACAAACATTGAGAGAGAAAGAGAAGCATTTTAACTTCTAATTAGGGCAATCAGCGCTGGAGGAGACGGAACAAGACAGACGAAGCAGAGGAGCATACACATTCATACACCAACAGCTCCAAACTTCAAGCTCACAACATGGTTACTGGTGGATGCACCAGAAATGTCGGATGTTTACGAGAAATAAAGCCAGAATTTTGAGAAATAAAGTCAGAATTTCGAGAAAAAAAGTCAGAATTAAGCAAACTTTTATTTTTATGTGGCGGAAACGGGCTTCCATAGGATTCAGGCCAAAGAAAGGGAAACTTTACAAAGTTTGGGATAATTTTTTGAAAGAAAGAGTAATCTGAAATATTTTTATTCATGACTTTTTTAATCATATATTTGTATTTACATTTTGTAATATGACAATTCAATGCACTAAATGGGTTTAGTTTTCACTGATATTCATGTATGCAATTTCAGCAATAAAAATGTTTTATTATCCTTTTTTCTATAAATGAAATGTTGCTTGTTTATTTTTTAAGAGACCCGTCTTATTTTCTCTTGTATATTTCGTATTGCTCTTATATTAATAAACAAAAACGACTTCTTAACTGATTACTTGATGCACCAAAAGATTCATTCAAACTGGTTACATTCAATTATTGTCAAATAAGCACCATACAAGTCGCAGTGTTGTACAACCCGATAGCTAGGTTCTTCCAATATACAAATGTGTCCTATATATACACACACTAAGCATGGACATGCTGTCCCCAAAACACTCAAATTCACTTTTCAATCATTAAAATAACACATAATATATAATTGAAAAATATGCATGTATAATATAATGTGCCGTATACAGTTAACTCTATTCTAAACACTTTAACGGGATTCAAATTCACATATCTGATGGCAAAATGAAGGTTAATGTTCGAAAAATGTGCGTATTGTCCGATTTGGAATGTGGGTGTATTACCAGGCTGCTATCTTGGGAAAGATCGGCGTCAACACCTCCTGTGTTATGAAAAACCAGACCACGGCGACCACCATTCCAGCTACGCCCCCATATATCACCTGACTCCAGGTGTGGTAAAGAAGGTAAACTCTGGTAAATGAAACACAAACAAATAATAAAACATATCATCAGATAATGCGATACTAAAACAACTTATTACGAAAAAAAAAAACATGAGCCTTACCTGCTGTATGACACAGACAAAGCCACACCCAGTAGGATGATTGACAGCACATGTCTCCATAACAACTCCACACACCTGGCATTGTTTGTCTGATGCATTCTGTCAAGAGAAAAACAAATAATGTACAACAAAGAATATTTGCTTATCCTTTAATGAAGGTTTTAATCCAAGTACAATATATGGACAAAAGTATTTGGACACCCAAGTCACCGTTGTACCAATGAGACACTTTTGGTAAGGAAACTTTCCATATTGCTCTCTATAGATTTTTCCTAGATAAAATTATTATTTAATAATTTAATGAATTATTTAATAAATTAAATTGTGTCAATGTTCGATATTTCCCCAAATTCCCTAGAATTTGCACTTTAAAGTCGTCTAAGTGGCAAATGGTGGTGTTTACAGATTATTGGTCTTTCTGGAAAATAATCATTTTGACAACCATCTGCATTAAAAATACATCACATGAATGAACATAAATAAATAATCATGATGTTGCCAGTTCACGAAGGGACAGAGAAAGCAAATGAAAGTGTTTTTACTCTGATGTAACTAGTTTTTTTCAGTATAATGAATAAAAATTCCAAAAGTCGAAATTATTTTACTTAATATTACATGTGTAATATTCCAGCTTAGGGCTCAAACGATTCTTTGACTAACTTAGAGTAATTCGAATACAAAAAAATGTTTGAATAAAAAATAGTCGAGGCAAATAAGCTTTGTTTAGTCGATTAACTACACATAGAGCACTGTGTTTCCCCACGGACCATTATTAGTGATGCACCACTCTACACTCTGGCCTGCCTGCTTGGTTAAATAATACATAAAAATATATTTTTATAAAAAATAAGAGAAAAAAAATCAAATTAATGCAATACACGTTTTATTATATTGATTAAGTTTCTTAAATTAAATAGTTTACATTTGTCAGAGCACATTTGGGTAATAAGGATGTGTATATAAGTGTGTTTTAATATAACATTATTTTTAAAGATATGATCTACATAACTGTTCTACTTATTCCCACGTACTGAAACAAAATGTCTATTCCTTCCATCGTTAATTTATTCACTCCCTCGATTTGAGGAATTGTCAGGATTTTCTCCTTTTAAGAGAAATGTTTGAATCTGGATATAAAACGCTAAAGAATCCACCAGCCACTTCCTGGTTAGCGGCTACAGCTAGCGCTACCGATTCTTTATAGTTTTCAAGCATGCGCAAAACAAATGTTATTTCCGATACAGAGTGAGTGGCCACAGTGACACTGCGCTAAATCTAGTATGTTTTTAGGTTTGATAATAATAATAATAAAAATGCCCTCAAAGTGCAAAGCAGAGACTAAACAAACTTTTACTCCGATTTTAATTATGTTCCTCACATAAAAAGGACTGAAAGCCCTGTAACGAAAGATTTCGGTATGAATACATGTACCACTACACCCCTACTATATAGTAAACATCATTTGTTTGTATTGCATCCTTGGTGGTAGAAAATGACTATCATTATGCATTACATTGATCATTTATAATAACCTACCTTAAATAAAGAAAGAGGAAAAAGTAAACGACAAAGAACCAGATGAACTGCGAGTGGCTGGACGGCATGCCGTACTCTGTGGTTACTGTGCTGTGGCCTCCTGAAACAATAGCACAAGAAAATTATGCTGTATGGCATAAAAACTGATGTCAAACCTACTTCCAGTCCACTTCTGTCCTCCTGTTCCATTATCCGGGACAGCGAGGTAATATATTTCTATTATAATTGGCTATTGGTATCTGTAAAATCCTCTATTGATCGACCTCTATTTTAGTGCTTTCTAAAATGCTGCTTTTTTTTTTTTTTTTTTTTACTCATCACAGTCATAATGAGTGATTACTTGAGTTGTTATAGTCTTTCTGTAAATTCAACCTCCTGAGACAAACAAAATCCTTGTCCTGCATTTGCGTGATTTTATGCATGGCACTGTGATGCTGCTCAGTGATTGGCTGCCTGGATAAATGCATGAATGAGCAGGTGTACGTGTGTTAGAAGTGGTTGGTGAAAGTATGGATTAGTGTGAAATTGTAAATGATGGCATGGGGCTTACCTCCACATGGACGGGGCTCCTGTAGGATGTGCTTCAGTAACCAGTTGAGCCCTTCGTTCATAACCAAACCGCCAAAAAACGAGATCTGCAACAGGAGGATTCATCGTATTAGTCGTAGAAATAAACAGACAGCGTACAAGTCTTCAAATTATCTGCTCTACAAAACATGATTACATTTTTGCCTTAACTCCACTGCGTCTCTAATTTCTAGTTCTTTAATACTGAACTAGTGGGCTACACGCTATACCTGCTCATAAAACGTGTTTAGCCACAGCTTTTATTGTTTAGCCAATTTCCTGTTTTAAGTTCAATTGAAAATCATGTATAAATGGTGCAACACCCTAACAAGTGATCTAAAGTATGGACAAAGTATTAGGACGCCTGACTTTTCCAGGCCCTATTTGGTTCTTTCCCCAAACTCTTACCACAAAGTTGGAGGCAACTGTACAGAATGTCTTTGGATACTGTGGCATGAAATGCTGCCCCTGTGCACAAAGCCAGTTCTATAAAGACAAGTGTACATGGGTTGAAGTCAAAGATCTTGAGCTGCTATAAAAGCTCTGAGCTCAACCGTATTGAAAACCTTTGGGATGAATTCGAATTTGCACCCCAGGCCTCCTCACTTTACTCACACCCTTGTGACTGAATGAGCACAAAGCTCCACAAGCACACCCCAAAAATCTGGTGGAACAGCTTCCCAAAAATTTTAGATATTATAATATCACCAAATGCAGCCTAAATGTGGAATTTGATGCTCAAAAATCATAAAGATCTACCAGTCAGGTGTCCACAAACTTTCGTCCACAATGTATTCTGCACTGTAGGCTTGGATTATATTTAATGAAATCAATACAACCAGAAATTAAGGTTTAATCAATGAAACATGTTCAGTTTTAAGAACTAAACACTCACACAATGGCAGAACAACCACAGAGCAGCACCCATTTGAAATTAAATGTTACAAGACAACAGAACTTCAACAGGTCAGACTCACCGTGTGCAGCTCTCGCTTGAAGACGATGAGCGTGATAAAGCCGACCAGGATCGCCATCGGCAGCAGACTGGCATATGCCAGGATCTGCCCTGCCAGATCACCTGAACGAGAAACAGGTCAATAAAGCCACCTTTGGAATTGCACAATAACATTATTGGAGATACTCCAATAACTCTGAAGTACTAAGACCACTCGAAACACTTTGCTTTACGGAAGATCTAGGATGTAAAGTACATTAGATATGAAAAATATTTTCTATTACATACAGATCAAAGCATTTTATCAAGGGGAAGGAAACGGGTTATACTGCAGAAGGTCCGAAAATTCCTACAGGGGAACATGCGATGTTCAACTCGACTCAAAGTTCAGCAATGGCGTCAAATCAACATGGCTGTGCGTGTTAAATCCGTATAGTTCGCTGTTTCGACGCACGTTACAGTTAGCTGGCGAGCTTGTTGCCAAAATTATTTTTTTTAAGTAGTTGTACAAGGTGACAAGTTGAACGCAGCTTTTGATAATTGGTCTCGACAATGGATGAATTTGTTCTCCAAAAAGAAAAACAAAGTTGTACAACAAACAGCTGAGAGATTACACAAGTCAAATACCAGGCTGGCGATTAAACATTCTGCCTCAAAACAGGTTTAAAAAACCCCTTCTAATGAATTCAGTGGAACAAAACAGACCTCGTGTTGGCTATTGAGATCGAACACATGTTCAATCTCCTCAGAAAGAAGCTTCTCTTTAAAGCCTGTTTAAAATCGAGTCTTAATATTACGTAGAATTTTACAATCAATATTAAGCTAAAATCTATAACAATTCTATAGGTTCAATGCCATTGAAGAAAACGACTCCATTCTTCTCACAAAGTCACACAGCATAATTGAAGAACAGGATTTTGGAGTCGTTCATGGCCATGGAAAACAAAAAACAACAACAAAAAAAAAAAAAGGACGGCATGGAATGACCATTATTCAATTCCTATACTTTTCAAAGTGGAAAAGTGTCCTATGGTCAAACGAGTCCAAATTTGATATTCTTGTTGAAAATCCCGTCCTCCGGACTAAAGAGGAGGGGGACCTTCCAGCGTGTTATCAGCGTTCGGTTCAAAGGCCAGCATCTCTGATGGTATGGGGTGCATAAGTGCATACCGTATGGGCAACTTGCATGTTCTGAAAAGTACTATGAATGCTGAAAGGTATATAAAGGTTTTAGAGCAACATATATGCTCCCCTCCAGACGATGTCTGTTCCAGGAAAAGCCTTGTGCATTTCAGCATTTGTGCAATTACGATGCAAAACCACATAATGCAGCTTTTACAACAGCATGGCTTCATAGTAGGAGAGTCTGGGTGCTGAATTGGCCTGCCTGCAGTCCAGATCTTTCACCCATAGAGAACATTTGGCCCATCATTGAATGTAAAATACGCCAAAGACGACCACGGACTCTTCAGCAGCTGGAAACCGATATCAGGCAAAGAATGGGACCAAATTCCAACATCAAAGAAAAGATGCTACACCATGGTAAACATGCACTTTTTTGAGAGCTGTAGCAGGCATCAAATTTGAAATGCTCATTTTGTGCATTAAAGTGTAAAATTTCAGTTTAAACATTAGTTATGTTCTCCAAGTTCTATTGTGAATCAAATATGATTTGATTTGATGTGATTTGAAAGTCTTTTGGGTTTTCATTTTATTCAAATGAAAAAAAACCTGGGTTGTACTGTAAATGGTTGAAATGACTTCAGCCTACTTGACGTGATGTAAACCTGGCAGAGTGATCAGGAAATGTAATGGGGTCAGAACCTGAATGGAACTACTTGGGATGTGCAGTAAGTGGAAAAACAATTGCACAACAATCAGAAGTAAGGATGAGCGATACCACTTTCCCATCTATTTCAAAACCAGTATAGATGTTGGTTGAAACGTTCTGATCGGAAGTTCAAAACCGGGCACTGCCAACCTAACACTCCTGGAGCCTTTAGCAAGGCCTTTGACCCTCAACTGCACAGTTGTAAGTCGCTCCGGATAAATGTGTCTGCCAAACGTACATGTACATGCAGTATCATCTGTGATAATACCAGTATTTTTGAAAGCTGCCATTAGAAATGTTAAATAGATTCCAATAGACTTGACTTCTCATTTCTTAAAATGTATTTAAAAACATTTATTAAAAACATTATTCCTATTAACAAAATATAATCCGTCACATAAACTGTATTCAAACAGCCATGTTATTTCTCCATTCCTTTTCCACTTATAGGGTTTGATAATAGAAATAAGACAATGTTGATATTTTCCCCTCTTGAGCCTGTTTCTTCTGAGCTGATTAATTAAATCTCCTGCTTCTAAAAAAAATAAATAAATAAATAAAAATATATCGATCACAGAAAATGCAGGTGATACTGCAATCCCAAGACTGAGCGACAGAACTTTGGCTTGATTGTAGGCTGAATGGAGGCACCGTAGAAGAATGGTTTCTATTCATGCTAGCAAATATTCAACATTGTATTCGAAACACCGATACAGAAAATACTTTAATCGATCCGCCCATTCCACACCTGTTTTACAACCTGCAGTATATTGTGGGTTTTATTGTTTGTATGATTAGTCTGTGCAGGTGCCATTCCAGACCCCCAATTCCCACTAGATGACATCACAAGAGAGCAACCGTGTAAAGTCGGGTCGGAAGCCGGGATCGAGGGTTCGCTAGCCGATGCTCAATATAGGGCTGCAGCTATTGATTATTTTAGTAATCGAGTATTCTGCCGATTGTTCTATCGATTAATCGGAGAAGAGGTACTTTTCTTTATTAAAATTTTCAGGAATAAAAAAAGTCAATTTTATTAAAAAGGAAACAAATTCCATGTTCATTTTCAGAGACCCGTCTTATTTTCTCTTGAATATTTCGTATTGCTTTTTAATAAAGAAAAAGTACTTATCCGATTACTCGATTAATCGTTGTAATAATCAGTAGAATACTGGATAACGAAAATAATTGATAGCTACAGTCCTAGTTTGATTGGATGGCTGTAAATACGCACTGTACTTTTTCGTTTTTTTTTCAGTGAGGGAGTTCAGGGAAGTTGTTCGTCTTTCATTTCGGGTTTTCTTCGTCTAGTCTGAAGATTACCCTGGTGTTCACGTGTAATTAATCCGTTATATACCTCCTGTATAGTGTTTGGGCATTAGTTCTAGATCAATCAGGATACCGGATACCTTACATGGACCTTATATAGATTGCCACGTAACTCCTCTCGATCAGTCAGAATAGAGAATTAAACAGTGCCGTGGGGGAAATTATTAAGTTTGTTTAGGTGACAATGTTTGACATTGTTTTGACTGAGACGCACTCAAAAGTCTGTGCGCCCCCCAAAAAAAAACACTCGGAGTGAGATCTGGGACACAGTGGGAGTAAATCCTCCTGCTCTCTGGCCTCATTTCCTGTCCTATAATATTCCCTGGGAGGATTTCCAGCCTGCCTTGATATAGCCCAAAGGTGGTAATAATAATAGGGACAACTGCAGCAGCCTCCAGCCGCTCTAAAGAGAACTAGGACACCATCCAGTCTGCCCACATCACCATGAGCTCACATTTCCCTCCCGCCAGTGCTCAGCTGCTGTCACGTGACAGGGAATCCCGCTATCTGGCGAACGTCCGAAGGCGCGTGCACGCGCATCCGCACACATTAATGAGGTGTTAATGTGATCAGGGTCAAAACCGGGACTCATTATAATGATATACTGCGCAATGGGGTAATATGCAGCATTATATATGTATCATCACACCTCCCTGTGTCAAAATACGTTACAATTTCATCTGAAATCGTTTAAAAATATCAAATATATAAAATAATGAGCCAAAGGTGCACGTTGACCGGAAATGAGCGTGGTGATTGACGTACAATAATATTTGAAAGTAGTTCTTTCTAATGCTGAAATGATGCCCTAAATTGTCAAAGCACGACAGAAAGGAGCGTGTAAAGATTTTAGTTTCATTTGGAGTAATTAATTAATAGAAATAATAATATAACGAGTGTTTTCGCTTTGTTTTAGGGCTAATATTTATATTATTTTGAACAACAATGGCTCTAATAGCCAGAGAACTAGCTAATGCTAACTAAACATCCTAGCTTTCTGATTCCACATTTATTTATTTTTTTAACTAATTTACGGAAATGGATGATTTCGAGTGTTAGACATCACTGAGGTGTAATGACAGTGTCTACACAGGTTTCGAATGACATTTAGCTTCGCAGGAAAACCAGTGCCATTATAGACAATTTGGCATGTTAGCCGACTAGCTGGTTTGGTCGCATTCTATGTGGCTTTCGTTTAATTAGATTTTTATGTAATTTAAGGGGGGAAACGCCTGCAGAAATGTCAAACGTTTGTGTGTTAATGCGCAGATTCAGGAAACAGTTAAATGAACAACGCCAGAAAAAAAGGGAGTCCCAGACACAGGAGGCAGAGTAGGGTCATAAACGCGCATGCGCAGAACAAACGCACAATTAGGCAGCTCGGTTTAAACTACCATTCCCACCCGTATTCCGTTTAACCACACCCTTCTTATATAGGATTGGCCAGCTTCTATGTCGGTTTGGGAAACACCACGTAATTCCAGGCGTATTAGCCAATTACAAAAGAAGAATAGAATATTGGCAAATCACGAAGTAGGGGGTGGGATTGTCTGAATATAGGTAGAGAACAAACAATTCGCCAGAGCGAAGTATGCGCGCTCTTATGGTATCACTATTTGGCAAAGCAAGCCCTCAGTCGTGTCCATTCAGTAGTGGAACTGCGGCCAGGCTTTCCGGTGAGGACAAAATGGCGCTCGACGATGTGAATCGCTCAACTGGGGAAAAACCAAATGATCAAAAACGAGACTTACCAGCCGGATACTCTACGTGCGTTAAAGATATCGACTTCCATCGAGGTGGTGCCGAGCACTGCTCTTCCGCCGCCATCTTACCCGGACACCGGGCATAGAGATTCGACGAATCAGCATGGAGCGCCTGCGCGACATCATCCAATCAGCGTTTACCGCGCGCCGCCGACCTAATCGGCCATTCACCATGGAGTTTCTCAGAGGAGGGGGGGAGGGGGGAATCTGCACGGGAACCAGCACGGGAACCAGCGTCCAATCAGACACGGCGAGCTGAACGATCTCGACCAATAAACGGCCGACAATCTGCAGCAACTATAACTGGGTTTATTTAAATGAAAGAGAGAGAAAAATAACTGAATGGAGAAATATTACTTAACTCACACAGTCTTCATTAAGCATGGATTATTGCAATCCAACAGAGATTTGGCGATAAATATGATACAAATATCTATAATTTATATGTACATTAATAGTTATTTCTATAATAAATGTTATGATAAATATTAATATTCACATTATTATTGGCATTACTTTCATGGAGTCTTACCCACAGAAGGCATCTTGCACAGAGATACTGTACCCCACAGGCCAAAGCTGTCCCGTAGTGATTTTTGTTTTGGCCTCCATTCTATATATGGGTAAAGGAAAAAAAGAAATAAATGGCATTTAAAAAATGGAAAAAATAAGGAGCAGTTTTATGTCTCACATTAAACGTCACAGAATAGCTGCATTAGGAACAATAATTTTGATTCACTGAACTAAAACAAAAAAAAAAATAAACTGCAGACAACAATCGTCATTATGATAGCTGGATTTATTGAAATGAAAGAGAGGGAAAAATAGGTGAATAAAAAAATGGTGCTTAACTGTATTATAGTTGTGATTACAAACGAAATATTGCGATCCAATAGAGATTTGGCGATATGCTCTAAAATATATTAAATACCAGATAAACATTATGATTCAGTCATTGTTCATTTTGTCATTGCTTTCATGGAGTCTTACCCACAGAAGACATTTTGCACACAGATGCACAAAGTAGGGCCTGTGGTGATTTTTGTTTTGGCCGCCATGTCATATATGAGAAAAAAAAAAAAAAAAATAAAAAGGAATAAATGCCATTTGGAAAACAAACAAAAAATAAATAAATAACAGGAGTAACTTCATGTCTCACATTAGATGTTACTGTATAGTTGTATTAGGCATTGAACTCTACTGTACAATAAATTAGATTGTTTCCAATTGTACTATACGTTTCACCAAACTACATTAAGCAAATTGTAGCCTACTGTTTTTTATTTTATTTTATTTTTTTAATTATATTTTTAAATATTATAAAATCATAAATGTGGAAAACCTCAGCAACTATAATTTTAATATGTTTGGTATAATGCAACATACATTTTTTTTCTCTCTCACACACACACATAGAAGCTGTAAACAGACATTGAAGTTTAAAGACAACAAAAGGTTCTCTATCCTAAGACTCTACACTGATGGACAAAATCCTGCCAGTTTCAAAACATTGACACTGGAGTCTCCTCCCATTTATGTAAACCAATCAAATTTGGTTTGTTTGCAAACTTTCAATAAAAATGTTTTTCTCTCTCGAATTAACATACCAGTATCGTTTCAACAATTTGAAAGCAACCTATGCGAACATATTTAAACCACAACGTTTCCGCGATTGCTCTCAGAGACGACAGAAATGACAAGACAGAAAACAAAGAGAAAAGAGAAAAAAAATTATTTTTATGTTTGTCCAGAAGTAGTACAGATAATAAGAAAAACAAAACCCAAATAAACGAACAAATACAACAGTTTTGTGCTGGGAATTTTTCTTCCAGGCTTTACATCGAAGGCAAATGCAAATAAGAACAGAGGGATTTTTCCCCTGCACACTGAAGAAGGATTCTTTTTTTTACTTTTACAGATTTAAAAGCATTTAAATGGAGATTTCAGCAGACTCATTTATGCTACTTAAATTACAAGTACCTCCTAATTAAAAACTCGGTTATTAGATATTTACCGGACATTCCGCTTTTAGCTTAGCTTGTGTACAATTTATGACACAACATGTGGTGTTTTAAACAAATAAATCAACAGGCACACAACACACAATGAGCTGCACATTCAGATACAGTCACAATTTTGCCATATATATGATTCCCCAGCTGTTAATGAAGCACATAAATCCTAAAACATAAATTTAGCTCCCCTCTAACGTTTTGGCACATTTGTGGATTAATTAATAAATGATCATGAACTTTTATTCAATAACCATTATAACTTTTCACACTTTAAAGCTACTACCTGGAGCACATTCTGATTTGTATCTATACCATACACTATAAATACAAAAGTTTGTGGACACCTGAGCATAAGATTCGTATGTGCTTTTTGAACATCGCATTCCACATTTAGTTCCCATTCACTGTTATTATAACCTCCGCTCTTCTGGGAAGATGTTCCACTAGATTTTGAAGTGTGTTTGTGGAGATTTGTGCTTCAGCCACAAGGGAAATCAGGTAGTGACGTAGGGTGAGGAGGCCTGGGGTGCGGTCAGCTTCCATTTCATCCCAAAAGGTGTTCAATAGGGTTGAAATCAAAGCTTTATAGCAGACCACTCAAGATCTTCCACTCCAACCCACGTAAACCATATGTTCATGGAGATGGCTTTGTGCACAGGGGCATTGGCCTGCTGGAAAAGGTTCGGGTCTCCTAGTTCAAGTGATGGGAAAATGTGGATGGTAAAAGTTTAAGGAAGAACCACATACGCCTGTAAAAATCGGGTGTCCCAATACTTTTGTCCCTAAAGTGTATATGGTTTACACAAAATGATTCATTTTGAATAAATAAAATGAATAACCATTTATAATCTGTGTATATATCCGTTAACTTTTTATCTATCCAGTGTCACGTAGCTAATGCTATTGCTTGTCTTTCCGTCTTATTTTATATACAGGAAATCAGAATGAATGTACTGAAACCGCACTGTATTGTGTTTGTACGTTTTTCCGTTCCACAATGAACTCACACTACCAAAAGGAGTGAATTTATTTGCTCTCAATGTGTGCCATAATTTGATCAAAATGTCAATTTTCTCACATGAATTTTTAAATAAACTTTTTTTCCCCTGCATGTCATGTATGTTAATCTCAAGAAGCCATAAATACAACATAAGGACAAAAGGTTATGGACACCTGACTATAAGATTGAAATGTGCTTTATAGACTGTTAGAATAACCTCCACTCTTCTGGGAAGATGTTCCAGGGTGGTTTTGAAGATTTGTTCTCATTCAGCCACAAGAGTGTTAATATATTTAGGTACTGATGCAGGGAAACCTGAGATGCAGTCAGTGTTCTAATGCATCCTAAAGGTGTTTAATAGGGTTGAGGTCAGAGCTCTGTAGAAGGCCCCTGAAGATCTTCCACTCCAACCCATGTAAACCATATCTTCCTGGAGCGGGTTGTCATGATGGAACAGATTTGGGTCTTGTAGTTCAAGTGAAGGGAAAATAAACATCCCGACCAATTGCGTGAGAAGAATCACATATGGCTGGTGAACCAACACTTTTGTCCATATAGTGTATATTTCACCAAAATGAAACGCACAAATGCCATAATTCACTTTAAGACTATCGTCCTGTAAAATAGGTTATACCAATGATGAGCAAAGAGTCAGTTCAACAAACACGAAAGGCTTTTATTTATTTATTTTTATTTGTATTTTTTACACGATGAAGCTGGCGTTTTGATCAATCGGATATAAAATCCAAATGCAAAACTTGACTCGTCAGATTATTACGTAATCAGATATCAATATGTTTATGATTCTTCTATGCCACAGTATTTTATTTTGGGGTAAACTAATTCGCTTGTGGTTGAGAAACAAGGATAAAGTGAACCGTGTTTCAGTACAGGATACTGGATTTAAGCGTGGATTATATTCAGTGCAATAGCAGAAAAAGTGAATCTCTTTGTGTAATGTCTCGAGTCATATAGAAAGCACAAATGATGTAATCCAATGTAAACCCTCAGGCTTCAAATGTGGATCATGTAACAGGTTTGTACGAACTGTATAAATCAAATAAACTAGAAATCTCTTCATTTACGTGTAAAGGCTGATCAACTGCACACTTTTTAAGAAAATTACGACAATACGAGCAGCTATTTAGGGACAATCTATTTGCCGATTTACGATTTTCTATTTAAAAAAAATAGAGAGAAACATTTAATGACTGAATCAGCGTTTTTTTTTTTTTTTTTACAATAACGTGCAAAAAAAACCCAGCAAATGAAGGCCGATGCATGTGATTAATGACTTAAATGAGAGGAATTGTAAACACAAAAAAAGTTATCAGATGCCATACATTTCACATAAAAGAAGAAGAAAAAAAAAAAAAAATGCATGTCTATAGTTTTCCACCATTAAGACTCAAATCAAATTACAAGATAATTTTTTTGTAATGAGTTTAGCTAGGTCTGAACGCTTATACAAAAATATTCCTAATATTGTGTTAATTTTGTTAGACTTAAGCGTTCATGATGAGAGCTTATACACAAGTAGGATTTGCTTAAAATATCTGTTAATATTTTGGGATGACACGAGCGACTAGAAAATTTGCTAATAATAAAACATAACTGCAGGGTTCCAGTGTGGTTTGTACCACAACAATGTCCACCTCTGTTTTCTCTGAAACAGCCCATAATTTCTATCTATAGCTCCTTTCCATCATATTTTCAGCTCGGCCACAATTCGTTAGGCAAACAACGGGATTGGCACATCGACTTCAGCCTCCTCCCACTCCTCCATCTGCAACTAGCTTCGTTGATTAATTTTTGCTAGTTTGATCTCAACTCTTTATAATGCACTCTTCAGGAAAGGGAAGAATTAGTGAAACCGTTACAGCAGGAAAAAATATCCCCAGTGTAAACTACTTCATTTGTGCAATATAATACATATATGTTATGAATCTTAAAAAAAAAAAAAAATGTATAAGGCCAACATAAAAACAGAACTGGAAATCACAGGATGTGTATTCTAAATCCTACATGGGTTATATATAAAAAAAAAAAAAAAAGCAAAAAAACAAAACAAAAAAACATGGAATTAGAAAAGCACACCATCTGAAGCATGACTATATTTGACTTCTTATTGTGATCTGCAGTTCCTTCACAGTACAAAGCTTTACGTTACCAATAAACCATATACTGCCCTGAACGGTAATAATAACCTGCTCGAGTGTCACAATTACAGGAAATAAAATAAAGCCAATGTTGGACAGACAATCACCACCTGCTGAAGATCCTGATCTGGCAAGACCACACTGTTCCTCTGACTTTAAGGACTGCATTTATACCCACGTTCCACACCTTCACTCTTTCATATCATTTTGGTGACACATATAACCATTATGCACACGCTAAAATATGAATTGACAGATGACAATTATGTACAAGGACGTTTTAAGGACAGACGGAAACAGAAACCTAGCAGCGAACACAACCCGACTATTTAGCTTAATGCTATTTTGGGATCTGCGCTAATCTTGTTCTTCTTCAGTGGTTGTGGGATGTAATTCGTCTTAGAAAATAAAGCACCGATTCTCACATGTCCAACCAACACCTGAGATACTCGGTGATCTTAGAGACGAATGAAGATTAGACCCCGACTCAGCATCTGAGTCTTATATTGTTCAGTTAATACATCTTGTCTTGTCACGAGAAAAAAATATTCCTGACCAAAAAAATCGAAACTCAAAAATTCTTAATTACTGTTTTGTCAGCTAAAGGTGAGGCAAGATGGCGTTTCCACTGAAACTCAACGTCTGGAACTTTAAATGGAATATGACATACTACATACAACATTATTGTAAGGTTTTCAATTATACATACATATAAATACACATCTATATCTATCTATCTATCTATCTATCTATCTATCTATCTACACATACATATATGATAAATACATAGATAGATAGAGAGAGAGAGAGAAAGAGAGATGTTGTAGAGCTGCACATCACATATAGATTTTGTCAGTTGTCTGTTCTGGAAACTTCAATCTTCAGTCTTGCCTGGTTACAACATGGAGACTTAATCCATTTCAATCTGATTAACAGTAACAGATGCAGCAGCTGCTATTTCAGGAATCCTAGTTTTAAAGTTCCAGCCATACAAAAGCAAACCGGGTTTCGAAATTGCACCAGCTTTTGATTATACTCGGCCCTGATGAGTATATTTACATTTCAGTCTGCTGAAGGTAACGAACGGAGATGTGCCTCTGGATCTGGAATTAAAGTAGTTCCAATACAATTCTCTTACAGAAATGTCCATGTGTAGCATCATCAATCCTCTTCGCATGCGCTAGCAGGAAGTGCACCGTTCGATTCAGGCAGACTGTCGATGCCCAGGTAGCCTAGCAGGATGTCTGTGCGCCTGTGAGACAAACTCAAAATGTCCTCGGCCAGCGACTGAGTTGACGTGAAGCGCACTTTGTCGTGGTCAAACATGTCTTTCAGGTACTGCACAATTTGTTGCTGTTCAAACAAATAAGATGAAAAAAAAAAAGCATTATTATTATTATTATTACAAAAATAAACTTGTATTAGATACAAAAACCTGTGTAGTTTCTCAGTTCTAAAATTCTGTGAAATTTTGACTGAAGTCAGTTTGTTCTAGAAAAACAAAACAAAAAAATATTTCTTTTTTTTATTATTGTTACCATTAAAACCTCCCACCTAAGCACAATTCTTATGCAGTCATCTATGACTTCCTGTTTCACCAAGTAAAATTATACGAGGTATAGGGAAGATTACAGAACCTACAGACCAGCAGTGTTGGGCGATAACGGGTTACTAGTAACTTTTGACAGTAACTAATACTGTAACGCATTACTTTTTAAATAAAGTAACTCCGTTACCGTTACTGTATGGTGCGTTCCCCGTTAATTTTTTAAATGAATTAATTTTGGCTGAAGTGTAGCCTACAGTCTAACCTGTTTACAGCAGCGACGCATTGTAGGATTGGTGGATGAACCACTGTAAACACGAAGAAGACGCACTGTGGGCGTGTCTCCGTTTATTCAGGTCTGTGTGGCAGTAATGTCGAGTCGAGGCGAGAGCAAGACGAGTTTCTCATAGAAATATGCTCATTATTTCACTTTAGTTGAGCATAAAGACAAAAACCTTTTAGTCAAATGTAAGCTGTGTCTTTCTGGTTCGACAACAATTAAACAATTTCTCTGAAGAAAAATGCAGCTACTCCATCAGTGCACCTGTTGAGAGACTTTTCAGCCTGGGAAGTCTGGTACTGTCTCCAAAGAGGAACAAGCTGTCTGACCAAAGGTTTGAGAGACTTCTTCTCATGCTGTACAACCACTGGTTTGAAGGTTAAAACTCAAATTAAACATTCATTCAGGTCCTTGCTAGTAAGCACCTTTTGTTGTTTCAAATAAATAAGCACACATTTGTTATTAAAAATATTTGCTTGTTTAAAAATGATGGTTAGTTTAGTAGCCACAGTGACATTTCTGTTATATCTTAGAACACTAATTTTATGCATCATAAAATGCATTACGTTGTATTGCTAGGAAAAATGCTGTTTTTTGTTTGTTTGTTTGTTTTTACATTTTTATGGACATATACAACAGCAGATTTTGCACTTTGAATACACACAGCTTACTTTACATAAGTTGGTGACATGCGACTCTTAATTTGTGGTTAGGTTGAAAATTGCTCATAGATTTCATTTTTAAACAGCTTTTATATTTTTTATGTTGTTTTTGAATGCATATCATTTATGGTTGTCAATAATAGCAGTTTTTTGGTGCTTCTCCAAATTGATTCAGATTGCTTTCATTTATTTATTTCAAAATGTTTTGTGTTCTGTTCTACATTGTTGATAGTTTTCATACTTAAGCTGTGAAAGGAACATTTTTAAGAGCTCAACACAACAGCTTTTATGATGCAGAAGCCACTTTAGTTTTTGATTCTGAATATATTATTCAGCTTGTTTTGTTATTTATTTCAAAAATCCTTGTGATATATTCAGTTTGTGCTGGTCTGACTTAAATAAAATAGTGTTTAAAAATTACTTTGTGTTTAAGTCAGTTTTGTGTTTGTATAGACCATAACGCATAAAAGGGCATTATGGGAGCATTAAAGAACGTTCTTTAAAAAAGTAACTAAAAAGTTGCTTTTAACTGTAATGCATTACTTTTTGGTGTAAGTAATCAACAAAGTAATTGAGTTACTTGAAGTAAATTAAACAAAACGTTTGTTGATTTTCTGTTTCTTTTTTTTTTTATTCATGTTGAACTAAAACTTAAAAAAAAAAGGGCAGAGTAGCCGGAAGAAGCAGCCAATGCACTGAAAATAAAACTACTTGTAAATTTTTCCTGTAGGCTTTTGCATGTGTGAGTGGGACAAAGCTTAAATATTGCAAGGGGAAGCGGGAGAAATTTTTTTTCCAGGAGCGGGACAGAACTTTGCTGAAGCAAAGGTGCAGGTTTCTACCTAAGACTAAAACTTACTGGCTGTAGATGGCTGTAACATTGGTGGGAATTAAAACTTGCAACATCCCAAGGACAGTGTGAAAAGCTTTCCTGTTGCTTCACCCAACACATTTAACAGAAAAAAACTGCATTAGTGATGGATTTATGACATCTTACCTTGAAAATAGTGCACACTTCAGTCAGGTGCTGTCTGGGACCCAGGAAACCGAACGCCAGAACCGGACTCACGTGTTCCGAGATGGCATAGAAATGGGATATAAACCCATCTGGAACCTAAACACAGAGACGTGTTTATTTTGTTTATTTCCGTTTAGTCTTTCTTCATCCATTTTTCACTCCCTTAGAATCTGGTAAAATGCATTAGTTTTAGTACTTGGCAGAATATTAATACAAAAGGGTAAATATTTATTACAATTACATTTAGGCAAAGCTCAGCATCAAAATAAACAGGTTCATAAAATGACTGCATGCGAATGAACATTTCGATACTCGTCCCTCATATTTTTGTATTTTATAGTACAGAATGAATGTGTATGTGACAAATTTCGATCTCTCTACTGTTTTTATAGATTTTTCATCTCCTGCACCTGTAAAAATAAAATAGACACCCCATTGGCTTTTGAAGATTTACAGTAACTTACCATCAGTAACCTTCTTTTGGCTTTCAGCACTGACCAACATGCTGTAGCTAAAGCCTGGAAATCAGAAAGAGAGGAGAAAGAAACGTACAAGTTATCTGGTGTCAATACATCATATCGTAAAGCTTATCCCATCATACATCCCTGGATTATTAGCTCAGTGACACACACTGCAATTTGTAGGGTAGTGTGTAGTGTGTTTGGTCATGAAAGTGTGAACCTACTGTAGGCATATTATGGACATACAAATTGTGCTTAAGATTGAAGAAGAAAAGGCAGGGATTGGAAATACAACTGACTACTCAGCAGCACTCCAAGCAAATGCAGGAAAAACGGAGACCCCCTCATCTTTTTAGCAGCACAAATCTGAGCACCTTGTAATCACCTGTGGGTAAACTGAATGAAGAATGAATTTACCGTCTCTTTAAAGCTGTCCGAGAGCCATCGGTTCCTCAAGACTGCGACCACGGAGGTGGGAGGGTTCTCCAGGTCCTCGAATGCATCCATCAGGATGAAGTCCAGCACAATGTCGAAGAAGTTCATACACACCACCTGTGCAGAAGTCCAGAGGTCACCATTACTAAACAGTTTTATAAAATGATGTGCAGTTTTAATAATGTTATATCATTCAATCTAGGGCTGTAACGATTTGACGAGTTTAGTCTATTTACTACACGCAGTGCACTGCGTTTCCCACAGACCAATATTACTTACACACCACCCGCTAAACTCTGGAGAGCTCCGGACAGGGAACACAGAAGACGATGCAGAATGAAAAATGGAGAAACGAGGAGAAAACAGCGAGAGGAAGATTCATATGGAAGCCAATTTCCGCCACATTAAATAAAAAGTTTGCTAATTCCGACAGTTTTTTCGCTCAATTCCGACAACATGGTTACCGGTGGGTGCGCCAGAAATGTCGGCTGTTTACGAGAAATAAAGTCAGAATCGCTAGAAAAAAGTCAGAATTACAAGGAATGAAGTCAGAATTGCGAGAAGGAAAGTCGGATTTAGGCAAACCTTTTTTTTACGTGACATTTATTTTTTTTTTTTTTTAAACGGGGGTTCCATAGGATTCAGTATAAAGAAAGAGGAAGTTTCCAAAAATTGGGATAATTTCAAACTAAAACAAAGAAAACAGTGCGTTTTTTTTTTTATTTATTTTTTTTTATTTATAAAGAGTAATCTGAAATTGATTTTTCTTTATGATTTTTTAATGTATATATTTGTATTTTGTTTTATTATGACAATTAAATGCACTAAATGGGTTTAGTTTTCACAGATATTCCTGGATGCAAATTCAGCAATAAAAATTAAATTTTTTCTACAAAGGAAACAAATTCCTTGTCCAATTTAAGAGACACGTCTTATTTTCTCTTGAATATTTCGTATTGCTTGTTAATAAAGAAAAATGACTTCTTATCCGATTACTCGATTAATTGTTGGAATAGTCGTGAGAATACTCGATTATTAAAATAATCAATAGTAAATCTAATCTAATTAAAGCAGTGCAACTGAAAGAAAAAGATCAAGGCAAACTAAGAGCATGAAAGAGAAATAAGGAAGGACACATACCCCTCGTCCCTCTAGTTCCATCTTGGTAGTTTGCCATGTCTCCTCTCGTTGAGTGTACAGTAGCATGTCCTGATAACTCTCCAAAAAAGCCTTTGGACTCTACACAGAGACAAATAATTGGAAACCGATTAATCAGTTATGCCACTCTGCCTGTATATAAAAAATGCTTTTGTTGCACTGGGCCCTGTAAGATTTTTGATTTAATAACTAAAGCTCTATACATTAATCAGCTAAACACGATTTTCCCCAACAGCACTCTACCTCTATTTTAATTGTTTCCACTTGTTTCCAAAACTGACTGACCATGGAATGTCAAAAATGCTTTCAGGTAGAGGTTGACCGATATGGCTTTTTCTCTGGCTGCTGCCAGAAATAAAAAACGGAACTGGCGAAACACTTTTTGCTCTTACTCGTCCTTGCAACCAAGCAGCCGTGATTGAAAAAAATCTAAACAAATCTGTTAGTAATGTTAAAATTTAAATTGCTAAATCATATAACGTGTATAATAGTAATATTACGTGAACTTTATTGTTCCCCTTTATTGTGGTTGGGTTCGCCCACTCTGGTATAACACACTTTCTCTTGCTCAAAGTGAGAGAGGCCCGATTGAGATGGTTTGGACATGTACAGAGGGGGGACATGGGGTATATCAGTAGGAGAATGCTGAGGATGGAGCCACCAGGAAGGAGGAAAAGAGGAAGACCAAAAAGGAGGTTTATGGATGTGGTGAGGGAAGACATGCAGGTAGTTGGTTTAAAAGAGGCAGATGTAGAGGACAGGGGGGTTATGGAGACTGATGATCCGCTGTGGCGATTGAGAATCGATACCGTATCGCCAAACAAAATATTGCGATACGCAAGAGTATCAATATTTTCTTACACCGCTAATATAAGTTCATTATGATAAGACAGGGTCAGCACGCCGATTTTCTGCTAATAAGTGGCCACAGGTGTACTGCCCATGCAAGATCAGATAAACTTTTTGTGCCCACATTGATGAGAATCTTTCTATGACTAATTACCTCATATGGAATGGTAGAGGTGATGTACTTATTAATGTTCATATAATTGCACAACGCTTTGCAATAGGTAAACAATCCAGAATGAGAACATATTGGATAGTTATTTTGGTAGGCTTCTAAATCATTTGTAGAAACTTTTAAGAGGAAAAAGGATTATTTTACCCCGTGTTATAAAAAAAACAAACAAAAAAACGCTCCACATGTTACCTTGTTGGCTTTGATCATGAGTCCACTGATCATCTGTTTGCCTGTTTCCATGAAGAAAGTCTTGTGAGTCTGATCCACCAGTAACACCTACTCTCACACACACACACGCACAATCAAAACCTTCAGACTACAAGAAACATCACAGAGTAAGTGAAGCCTGAAGGAAAAAGAAATAGAGGAAACCACAAAAAAGAAACAAGAGACAGAAAAAAGGCGTGTGCGTGTCCGGGTGTACTGACGTGGAAAGCCTGTCGGATGCAGTGCAGCTTAGCCAGGAAGTCCTGATCACTGTAACACTCCAGTAACTCTGATCTAAAGAGCATAAAAATCACACAAAGTTTTAGAATACTTTAATTCAAAGAAATGTATTATCCACATTAGGGCTGCACGATTTGGGCAAAATGTCATGTTGCGATTATTGTGGTCATTATTGCGATATGCGATTGCGATATAATAAATGGTTTTATGAGAATGAGATTAGTGCAGCACTAATCCACATCCACACTCTTATTATACGACCCCTCTGTGTAGGCTAATAGTGTGTAGTGTTTAGCATGTTGTACCTGAGTGATCTGCATTGTACTTTCCCTTCTCTCACTAGACTCAGCGCTTCTCCATACAGAGCTGCAGGCTTTAGCGGCTGATACACCTCATCGTGGGTGAACGTGTCGAACAGCTACAGCAAAAAGGAGAGAAACCCCACTTTAGTTTTTATCAATTGTTACAGGAAATGTGAGTAATTGTGATTTGTCTCTTTGCTCTTCATTTTTTCAACAGCAAATTAACAGCTTTCGTACTGTTTTTATTTGTAACGATAAGAAATATACACAAATCGCATGAATCCATGCACTGTACAATTCATCTAATCGTTTGCTCCAAATGAATAACAATAAATACTGATGAAAAACAAAAAAAAATGGTCTTTGACTATTTTGGAAAACAAATGCTCCGGTCAACTTTTTGACATGTAGTCCCCAACTTACGATAGACATGCGTTACAAGGACACCATCGTGACTCGAAAATATTGTTACGATCCGAGACGTGGCCTAGTCTACGCAGGAGTCTTAAAGACTGGAGATCAGTATGGGGGTACTATACTGTATTTTTGTTAATAATTGAACAAATTACAGTATATGATTTACCAAAATGGAGCAATTTACACTAGCGTAATGTATCAACATTATGGGCACGTGGATGAGCACCGGTTCACAGGCAGAGCCAGATGCATTCCATGTCATTGTCCCGGCAATGTCCCCACGTATCATACGAAAATTTTAATCCCGCATGAAAATTTACAACGAAATGTTTCGTAGTTTTTTCAAAAAAAATCTTACATAAAACCACTATAACTCGAGGGCTAACTGTATATAAATAATTGTAAAAAATTTTATACTTTACATTCAGAATTAAAAAAACTGAAACAAAGTTAACCCTGGTTTAGTTTTTCTTATTACAAAACCAAAACAAACTGTGGACCCTGATCAGAAAAGCCACCTAGTGTGGAGGGTTTGTATGTGAGAAAGTGTGTATAAGAGTTTGTGTGTGTGTGTGCACACTTTGCCCTAACCTCAGCTGCAGAGAAAAAGGAATCGTCTGACGTGATGGTAGCAGCGTCGTCATCCCGGGGCCCGTGGGAGCTTTCCACAATAGGTAAAATTAAAGTGCCTTCACTCTCTGCTTCATGCCCACACACACACACACACACACACACACACATAAGGAATGAACTATGAAGGGTATCTGGGTATAAGTAGTTTCACATTCCACATTTGTGAGAACAGTGTGTGTGTGTGTGTGTGTGTGTGTGTGTGTGTGTGTGTGTGTGTG
>JAAIIK010000085.1:1090618-1107297 GCA_014706435.1 Silurus glanis | reverse complement strand
AGGGGGGGGGGGGTATGTTTAGGAGGGGAATGGGAAAGTGGAACATTAGAATCTTGGATATCAGAATCACTAATCCATCTACTGAGAGAGAGGAGGGGAAAAAAAAGAAAAGGCATAACATAAATTGTGTCGTAATATTAAATCAAAAGTAAAACATTTAGATAGCTGGCAGTAGTGCTGTAGTTGAGCTTTCATTTTTACAACATGATAAGCTTTGACTCCTAACAATTGGCAGGTAATACACCTATATGATGATCAAAAGTGTATATATTTACAAATCATTCATTCATTTATATAAGCTCTAGATTTTATTAAAAAAATATATAGTTCTAAAATAAATGGTGTTGTGGTTTGCTTTCTGTGGAGTGTTGTAGATTGTGTGTGTGTGTGTGTGTGTGTGTGTGTGTGTGTGTGTTAGATTGATAAGACATAGTTCTGAAAGCAAAAAAAAGATAATATCAAATATAAAGCTGGTTGTATTCGTGATATGATAAGCATGTGTGGGTTCTTTCCAGTGTCTGCATAGTGTGTGTTTGTACAAGTACCTGCCCAAAGGTGGAGTACAGGAACACAGGTATCTCAGCCACAGTCATGGCTAAGGCCTGCATGATGGACATGCCCTCCGCTTGCCTGATTGACATCTTTGCTCCACCCCTTCTTAAGAGCCGTCACAACCCCAGCTCGGCTCCCGGATTCTGGGTCAGGCAACGATTCTGCCTTCAAGCCGACCTCAGGTCAGTGAAAGTGCTAGCTTTGGCCTTTTTCTACTATCACAGGGGGGCGTCTGATCGCGGATCAACTTGTCTGCATCCCGGGTTCATTGCTTTTCATTTATTTCTGCCTGGGAGAAAAAAAAGGTTAAATAAACAGATCTCCTGGTTACTGCAGTCAGACAACACGACACGCATTGCAACACACTGAACCTGCTCAGCCAGACTTGCACCAGAGTTCTTGCGCATTTCTCCATGACAACCGGCGAATAAAGATCATGTTTAACCACCACAGCAAACAAAAACTGTGCCCATATCAAACGTACATCCTTAAAATACAGTCTAAAAAGTACAAATCCAATCCAAGCCACTAGGATTTGGTCAATTGTTCCACTCTTTCATGATCCAGAACGGATTTATTGTGCAATAAATAGTGAATGAAACCCTTCAGGAGCAGCCTTTCTAGGAAAATTATAAAGGGATGAAGTGTCATGGCCTGACGTAAAACATTATTGATTCATTCGCTCGATCGTTTAATGTAGACGACCATGATGAATACTTCATGTCTTAGCTTCATGCCCTGTCGATACAGGTGCATCAGGACATTTAAAATGCAGAAATGCGTCACGAAACATGCGTTCATCAATGATTAAATCAAAGTCCAAAAGCAACATTATGGAATCTGTGTTTCAAGCAAATATTACTTTGATAAGTGGGACATGGGGCAGAGTTGCCACACAAATCCTCGGATTACGGCTTGTGTTGAGTTTCCATGTGCTTTTTCTCTAAAGATTTTCTCCCAATTCCCAGGTTTCCTTTTACGGCCACTTAATCGCCCCTTAGATTCGAATGGTGCTCTGTCATGAGCAGACGTCCAAATTCACCGTGTATTTAATCCAAATAATTGAAACTTGTACGGTGCCTTTAATGGACATTGCCTCAAAGCAGCTTTACACAGATAAAGCGGTTGTGCAAGTTTGTTCCTTATAATTGTACATTTGTCCCTGACGAGTGAGCCAGTGTCGATTGTGGCTAAGAAAAACTTGATTATTGTCACTTTATGTCCACTGTTCCAGATATATGAACTATTATTGAAACCCAGACATCAGAAAAACCTGATTATAAAACAGTTTGGTGGGTTCCCCCCCCTCTTGTACTGCTACACATGAGAGAAAAACCTGAACTGCTTTTAAAACCCAAAGGAGCTTTATAATACCCCAGTGCAAACCCTATAACCTACAAACAGGAAGTACAAACTCTCTATGACTTCAAGCATCAGTAATCTGACTATCTATCAGTCTTGTAGCTGCAGTGGAGTCTTTGTGACTGAAGAACAGGTAGTTTTAACCGTCCTGTTGTCCATTCACTTTAAAAACATAAAACAAGGTACTCATTTTGTACCTTTAGTAAATATCTTTTACTTAAAAAAGGCACTTTTCTTCTACTTTTGCTTACTTTTTTTTAGGTGCAGAGATGCTTTAAAAAATACCAATCCAGCAACTAAGTTCGGAATTCAATCCAGCAAGTCTGGAAGTCCAGCAACTAAGTCTGGAACTAACTTTTGGACAGTTTTCAGCAGTGATCCTGATGATGTTATTGTTTATGGTGAAAGATTTGAGCACCTTAATGTCACTGCAGTCAATATGAATACTGACTGAATCCGGACAATTCCTACAGAAGAAAAAGTCTGCATTTAAACCCCAAAGAAGCTTTATATAATGTGCAAACCCTATAAGCCTACAACCAGGAAGTAATAAAAACCCCTCTCGAATGATTTCAGGTTTTGGAACTGCTGTTTAGTTTCACCCTGACATGTCTCTCTCTTACTTACACACACACTTACACACTTACACACACACACACACACACACACACACACACACACACACACACACTCTCTCTCTGTCTCGACCTGTCAAGCACACCATGCTAACTAGTTAGCGCTACTAACAACTCGCATCTTCCAAAGCTACCATTTCTCTCCTGTTAAAGACTGATTTAATTAGTAAATTAGTAATTTTGCTAACCCTATACACGCTAACAAATGGAAAAAAACTCAATAAAACACAGACATACTCACCCCAAAGGACTGCCGGAGAAGGACATTCCCGACACTGCATTTCAATTGCACACACAAACTTGCGCCCCTAAAGGCGGGGCCGCCTAGTCGATTGACAACCCGGTCCACAAATAGCCGCACAGACTGGACTCGCGTTATCCAATCAAAAGCCGGAACCGACGCGCGCGTGGAATCCAACTCTACGAGCAGCACTACGAGCTCTTGAGCCATTATCTTCTGAATACCGAGCTCGTCCCTCTTCAATACACATCAAGCTTTCTTATGCAAAACCCAAACCTACTAGTATGACTCGTTTCACGCATTCCTTATATTCTTTAGACTTCCTGTTATTAAAACCCTACCCGTTTTCCCCACCGTTCACCCAAATGGAATGACAATGATATCGGAACTAAGTTTCTCAATGAATGTTTCTCTCCGGAACATAAGTATGGACGTGTCGAGGAAAATGTAAGGAATGTTCATTTCCTTAGCTAGCTTGCCATTTTAATTTATTATTATATGTTATTCTTGTATTAATAATAGATTAATAGAAAATATTGCGTATCATATGAGATCATTATACAAAATTATTATGGCTCGTGAATCGTTTTTTCGTATTTTTTTTAGTATGATTTACCGGAATTGCTTTTCCTGTTGCTGGCACGAACCAATACAGATTGTATCTAAAACGACGCTGTTGTCCCTGTAGAGGTGCACTACATAGTGAATGTTTTAAAACGGAGGCATTTGGGATTCAGCCCACTGTAATACTAAACGACAAAATCACGAGCAAAGCCATTACTATGACTAAGATTGTGTAATCGCAATTATTGTGTTATGATTGTTTTGATGGTTTTGTTTGCATTAAAGAATGACATGAGTCAGAGTCAGATGCAACCTGGTGGGAGATCCTCAGGCTTCAACAGGATATGAAGTCTCTGGTATGATCTGTAATAATATGAAGAATATAATATGTATAATATCTAAGATATACATTTAAAATATAAAATCTAGATTTTGAGGGATGTTTTACCTGATGTGTATCAACTAACCTTATGTGCTTTTTAAAATCTTAAATCAAAATTAACTTATTTTATAATACATTTTTTCATTTTTTTTAATCCACATGCAGAAGTATAGTTGGTTTCTCCTCGTCATTCTCGTCATCTCTTTGCTGCTCTGGTACAATCACGTAACCAAACCAAGAGAAGTAGATCTGGGACTTCGGGGCTACGTGAGAATTTCACCTCAAACCTGGTCAAGTTCACGTGTAGGTTTCCTGATTTATTATTTTGTTTCACCGATGGAGATCACATCACACCATCATAAAAGGTTGTCATGTATAGAAATAATGGCAACTTGAATGTAATGGAATAATTGTAATAAAAATTGGACTCTGTGGGTGGAGTTATCCAGCTTCCTGTGATACGAATTGTACAATGTTATCGTACAACTTGCCAATTTTTTAAAATTGTTTCCCTGAGAATGTAATAAACTCCTAATTTTATTATTGGACCAGTTGCACACAGTGAAGCACTTTTTCTAACTATTAATATGCATTAGGGGTGTAGCGGTACACGTATTCGTACCGAACATTTTCGGTACAGTGCTGTCAGTTTGCACATGTACGAAATGCAATCGTTTGTTTGTGTGGAACATAATTACAATCCGAGTTCGCTTACAAACATATTAAGTGGCGGATCGCAAGTTTGTTTAGTCTCCGCCTCGCACTTTGAGTGCAATGTCACTTTTTAAAATTATTATTATTACATTTGAAAACATACACAAAAATGTCAGGGGTATTAAAAAGATAATAATAAAAAAACTAGAGTTAGCGCAGTGTCATCGTAAATACAATTTGTAGTGTGTTGTATTTTGTTTTGCGCATGCGCGAATTCGCTCCACTTCCTTTTTTTAATGAGAGTCTAGCGATTATGGATGTCCAGCTTCAGGAATTTCTCTTTAAAGGAGACAATCCTGACAATTCCTCATATCGAGGGAGTGAATGAATAAAGGATTAAAGTAATGAAGACATTTGTTAAAGTATGCTGAAATGTGTAGAACAGTGTCTTAAAAAAATTCAATATTAAATGTAAAACACACTATATACACATCTGTATTACCCAAATAGGTCTAACAAATGTAAACTATTTAATATAATTTTTCATTTATATCATTTTATTTAATCAATTTATTTTGTGCCAATTTAATCACTCAAATTAACCGATATAATAAAGTCTATTGCGTCAATTTGATGTATTCTGTTATATTTTTATTATATTTTTTGTGTACCGTTACACCCCTAATACACATACTAACTGTTTAAATTCCTTGCATCAGTATCTGGCTCTACGCTGTGCCCGCTGCGCTGTGGTCTCCAGCTCGGGCCAGGTGCTAGGCAGCAGACGTGGGCAGGAGATCGACGGGCATGAATGCGTGATCCGCATGAACGCTGCACCGACACGTGGCTTTGAGGCCGACGTGGGCAATAGGACGACCGTCCGCGTCGTCTCACACTCCAGCGTGCGACGCCTGGTGCACCGAGAGACCTTTTTCTTCAAGCAAGAGGCAAACACACGCTATGTGGTCTGGGGTCCTGAGCGGAGCATGAGGCACGACGGCAAGGGACGAGTGTTCAATCTGTTGGCAAAAGTGGCACGGAAGTACCCAGGCGCGCACATCTATGCCGTGAGCAGGGAGAAGATGCTGCAGTGTGATCTCGTCTTCCAAAAGGAGACTGGCAAGAACAGGTAGTTATAACCATCAAAATAAAATAGAATAAATAAAATGCAATAATCTATTATGTTGATTAAATTGCATAATCAATGAAATCGATTCAATAAAGGAAAAATGTAATTGGTTTACATTTGTTAGACCCCGTTTGGGTAATACAGGTGTGTATGCAAGTGTGTGTTTTACATTTAAAATGTTATTTTCTAAAGATATGATCTACTTAACTGTTCTACTTATTTCAGCATACTTTAACAAATGTATTTATTCCATCCATCCGTTCGTGCATTCACTCCCTGGATATGTAGAATTGTCAGGGTTTTTGCCACTTCCTGGTTAGCAGCTAACGCTAGCACAGTGACACTGTGCCAACTTTAGTATATATATAAACTAAAGTTATAAACTAAACTAAAGTTTATATATATATATATACCCCTGGCATTGTTGTGTATGTCCTTAAATTTTAAAAAGAAAAGAAAGCGTGCAAACTAAATAAACTTGTGGTCCACCACTTAATATGTTCCTGAGGAAACTCCGATTATAACTATGTTCCGCACGTAAAAGAATTGCGGAAAAGAAAACCGAAAGCCCTGTACCGAAAAAATTTGGTACGTGTAACCGTTACACCCCTAGTCTCAATCTGCTCAGTAGAGGCGCATTTCCATTGATTTGACAAATTGTCCAGGCTGTGGTAGGTAACTGTACAGCTACAACATGCACCTTTGTAATTTATCCTAATAAACCTGCTTCTGTCAGGGTCAGAAAGAAACTACATGAAATGAAATTACACAACTTTCACGATAAAGCCAAAAGACAGGGAAAAAAAGGGGAACATAAATACACAGAGCTAACAGGACTCGTAGGAAATAATAGGAGAATAATTAAAGACACGGGGTACAATAGTGACATCTGGGGATGAAAATTCGGGAAACAAGCCATGCGGATACATTTCTATATTTCCAGTGGATGAAGGTGCACATAATGAAGTGGCAGCCAAATGTACAACACACTGCAAGACAACACGATGCACATAAACATTTGTTATCATTAATAAATAATCAGCTGATCTCTGTCTTCCTATCTATCTATCTATCTATCTATCTATCTATCTATCTATCTATCTATCTCAGAATGAGGTCAGGTGCATTCCTCAGCACTGGATTTTTCACTATGATTTTTGCGCTGGACATGTGCAACAGCATTGATGTTTATGGGATGAAAGACGGCTCGTATTGCGGGTGAGTGCTTGAGGTTCGGGAGATTTTCCTTTCTATTTGAGATAATAATAATAAATCATAATAACAATAAGTAGTAGTAGTAGAAGAAGAAAAAGAATGTTTATTATTACTATTACTAAGATAACATAGAAATTAGGCATGTTCAGCCAACAGTCACTGTCTTTAAAGTGTGCGTTTGTGTGTGTAGTCTCACCAATTACTCTTCAGTACCGTATCACTATTACGAGGCGAATCGTCTGGACGAGTGCGGCATGTACAAAGCGCACGAGCGTGCACGGAGAGGCGGCCATCGCTTCATCACCGAGAAACAGATCTACAGACAGTGGGCATCGCAGGGAAAACTACAATTCCAATATCCTTCATGGTGAACTCACAACAACATTGACACCTCTGTGCTACGGAACAGCACACTCAAAGTACACCTTCCTCAAACTGCTGTTAGACGCCAAGTGGGGGTAAAAGCAAAACCGCCAACTGCGTTCAGGATACATTTCAAACCATTTTCCACGTTTATCCATTTCATATTTATTATTTTTGCTTTAGCATAGTGTTATTTTTGGAAGGCTGCATGTCGTTAGGCTAAGCGAGGTCACACGAGGCTACATCATGTTACAGGAGATGTGATTAACTAAGAGAGGCTACATGAAGAATTGATGATATGAGGTTACATAGGGCTGTGGCTGACAGATTCAAGAGTCTGTGTCAAGTTTTAGAGTTTAGAACAAATACTAATCTGAATCCAAATGTGTTACAGGGTCTGGTGCCTGCATGAGACTTCCATTAATTTATTAATAAGATACGGCTTGAAATGACATTAATACAAACTTTGATTATTTTACAGTCGCACCCAGTCACACAATAAGAAAAAGACTCCTCACATTTCTCCTGAACTATAAAATTAGCGCTTCCTCTTTTTTTGCAGAGCTTTCGCAGCAAATTGCTGGGATCGAAACTCTCGACCTTCGGATCCAAAGTCCAATGCCTTACCACTAAGCTACCACCTCCCTGTGTGCAGAATGATTGACAGTTTTTGTGGTTGACAGCTGTTTTGAACTCTCCAATATTATACAGTAGCCTCGCGCCCTTCCTCCATCTCACATTCTTCTCGTATTTTCTTGAGCGCACTCGCTTTCTGTCAAGACAAATGGAGAAGGCTTTGCGTTCATTAGTGTGAAAGAAAATGGATCAATATTTGCTCAACTGTTGCTGTACATTATAGAGCTAAAATAAAGGGAGAATTTCGTCCAGAGATATTCAAAAACAGCAATTTTTTTTAACACTTTCTTTACTTATGAAAGTGTTAAAATTACTTTTTACAAATAGATTTTTTTGGTTGAAAGGGTTTTAAAACACAGCATGAGCTTTGGCAGCCTTTTATATATATACTATAGAAATGAAACTTGGATATATTTTAGTCAATATGCAGCTTGTGTAGCAGTACAGATTTACTGTCCTCTGAAAGTAACTCAGCATACAGCCATGTATATCATGTAACCATGTAAAGCCACATGTCCTATTCATTATATTTTCTCTGCTCAACAGGAACATACTAATTTGTGTATCTTGTATTTGATCAGTTAAAATGTGGTGCTTTGATTCTCTCATACTGACCACTGGATGTTCAACATGGCACTTCTCGGAAAAGACTCTAAAGATTTGAGAATTAGAATTGTTGCTCTCCACAAAGATGCCGAGGCTATAAGAAGATCAGTAACACCCTGAAAATGAGTTACAGTACAGTGGCCAGGGTCATACAGAGGTTTTCCAAGACTCCTCGTGCTGTGCGTCAGGTGCAGAAGTTGACTTCAAAAAACAGGCGCATGAGTGCTGCAGCATGGCTTTAGAGGTTGCAGAAACAGATCCACTTGTAAGTGCTCAAATCGTACACGGCCGTCTTCCCAAAAGGAAGCCTCTTCTGAAGCTGGCTCCCAAGAAAGCCTACAAACAGTTTGCTGAAGACGACCTGTCCAAGAGCATGAATTACTGGAACCATGTCCTGTGGTCTGATTGATTCTACTAAGATAAACATGTTTGGCTCAGATGGAGTCCAGCACGTGTGGCAAAGCCCTGTTGAGGAGAACCAAGAAAATTGTGTCTTGCCTACAGTAAAGCATGGTGGTGGTAGCATCATGGTCTGGGGCTGCATGAGTGCTGCTGGTACTGGGGAGCTGAGGTTCATTGAGGGAAACATGGATTCCAACATGTACTGTGACATTCTGAAGCAGAACATGATGCCCTCCGTTTAGAAACTGGGCTGAACTGCAGTTTTTTAACATAAAACTGACTTCAAACACATCGCCAAGATGACAACTGCCTTGCTGAGGAAGCTGAAGGTGATGTAGTGGCCAATTATGTTTCCAGACCTAAACCCTGTTGAGCACCCGTGGGGCATCCTCAAGCAAAAGGTAGAGAAGCACCATTTGTCTAACATCCAGCAGCTCGTTGATGTCATTATGGAGAAGTGGAAGAGGATCCCAGTAACAACCTGTGCAGCTCTGGTGAATTCCATGCCCATGAGGATTAAGGCAGTGCTACATATCAATGGTGCTCACACAAATTATTGACACTTTGGACACAGTTTTGATGTTCACTTAGGGTGTACTTACTTTTGTTGCCAGTTATTTTGACAATAATGTCTGTATGTTGAGATATTTTTAGAGGACAGTAAATCTGTACTGCTATACAAGCTGCACAATGACTACTCTAAAATATTTCATTTCTATTGTATTTTCTTGTATTGAGAAGATATACTAAAATAATTGCTGAAATGTGAGGGGTGTACTCACTTTTGTGAGATACTGTGTATATAAGCAGGTCAGAAGTTTTGATTGTGGTATCTTTAGTCGCTTTATTCACTAAAAGCAGGAGTGTTCGCGAATATACAGTATATATTTCAAAGAACTCATTTTGTTACTGTTTTTGTTATGATTATAGACCCTTTAATATGCGGTCACTACTCCTGCATCTCATTCGGCAGGAATCTGGACAGAACTGTTGTTTTGACCGAGGAACATGTTTACAAAAGTTAACTGCTTGGAATTTAGCTAGTAAACAGAAACAGAACATCTGTAACCTCAAACCTGCTATTTGAGTGTTTGATGTTGTCTAATTTGAAAGGTACAAATCAACATAACTTTTCAAATATGTTACGATAATATTGCTCACATGAAAAATATGTATGGCGTATGCATCCTAGTGAAACCAAAGGAACACATGAACATGCTGCTGTTTTACATGCGTATGTGGGTCTATGTTTCTTTTATTGCTGCACATCGACGTCAGGTGCACATGTGAAATTTTAAACAGGAAATCCGCTCTCTGGAATGTTTACCTGTACAGACTGTGAACACAACCGTTGATATTTCACTGGAAATGTTTTATTATAATGTAATACTGCTGTTACATGAAGATCTGTTCTAGGAATGCAGTTTTTTCCACTCAGATTTTTCTAAAATATCAACTGATGAATTGTCGTTGTTTTTTTTTTTTAAAGCACTGATTCTGACTTTATTTACATCATGCATACGTGTGTGTAACAAACTACAAAAGCTATTGTTTTAATGGCACTTTATGCTGTTTAAGCTTTTCTGTATTCATTGGAAGGGAATGTCGACCCATTTGTGAGGATTATGCGTGTACGCTTTATTTTTTAACTGTATGTTGCACTTTTAGTCATCTAGGACAGAAAATCCCTTTAAATTCACACCTTTATTTGTTTGGAGATATTTTGATATTACTTAGATTTTACTCTCATGGTGGCTAATTTCAAGATCATTTTTTTCTATAAATAGTTCAAACTATTTAAATGGTGAGGTAAATAATAGAAACAGTACTTTTGTTGAAAAAGGAAAAATGTATGACTGGTCTATTATTGTCAATACCTTTGGATACCGCTACCTTATACCTGATTTATTGGCTAGAGAGGTTTGAAATGGCATTTTAATTCTTTGGTGGTAGAAAGAAATCTAGAGCACTTTAAAAAGGACTGGATGTTGGATGCTGAACTTATGGAAGTTATATTATATGGTCATGGCCTCTTAGGCTCCAGATACTTGTGAAATGTTTTGTAACTGTTTCTTGAGATTTTAAATATACAGAAAAACTTCCCAAAATTATCTTATTTGGAATTCTTTATAATTGGGAGACCCTCTGTTTTCGAGTTCCCCAAGGAATGTTGAACAGAAAAATCTTTTAACACACATCAAGTTTCATTGTTTTGTCCTTTAAATATGTCAGTATTTTGTCTGTTTATATGTCAAAATAATAACTTTTTATATGTATTTATGTATGTACAGTTATATTATGTACAATTATTTTTGTCTTTTGGTCTAAAATATTTGAAAGTTGAGGAAACCTAAATTGTATTTTATTTTAATATGTAAATCTATTGTAATGGTTTTTTTTTTTTTTTTTTTTTTACCTTAATGCGAGTATATTGTGTTAACTAAAAAAACTGCTTTACACCTACTGGGATTTTTTTACATCGATATTCTCACATAAAGCTGGAATCATTTACTATTGTCTGTAAATATACCTTTTGAACTATGTTTTGTTGGTTTTTATTTTTTAGACTATTCAATTTGTAGATCTTTTTAATTTACCACAACTAGATTTGCATACAGAAATATTTGTGTAGCAACATTTCAAACCCTATAGCAGGGCCGCCCTGATTTATTTTATCAGTATGGCTCAGGAAAATCAGACTAGAATAGAACAGAATAGAATAGAATAGCCTTTATTTGTCACATATACATTACAGCACAGTGAAATTTTGTACTTCGCATATCCCAGCTTGCTCAGAAGCTGGGGTCAGAGCGCAGGGTCAGCCATGATACGGCGCCCCTGGAGCACGGCGGGTTAAGGGCCTTGCTCAAGGGCCCAAAAGTGGCAGCTTAGCGATACCGGGGCTTCAAACTGCACAACAATGTTCCAGACTTGAATTTTTCACCACAGCAGCACAGTAACCCACACTGACTCTGATACAACAGCATATGATTTTACAATAATTGTAAAAATTTGTTTAGTATGAAAGTATGATTACAATAACGAGTGCGTGTGCTAGCTCAATGTATATGTATTTATACTTAAATTAGCACTTTCCAAGTTTGCTTTGTAGAATTCAAGAGTTATATTTATATTAAGTTTGTAATCTTGCGTACCAGTGTAGATTTATTCATTACTAGAGACTCAAAGCACTTTTGTACCTCGCTCTGGATAAGGGCGTCTGCTAAATGCCGCAAATGTAAATGTAAATGTATTGTATTTTTTTTTTAAGAATACAGCTAAACCACTAATAACAAACAAAAACCCATTGTCCAATATCATTTTAAAAAACCTTTCAAATAGAAGCTGTTGCCATGACTCCGACTCCTGTGTGTTTCACACTGTGCGACTCCGTCAAACCAGACATATAATTATTTAAACTGAACTTATTTTATATTGTTCATTATTAAATCAGTTCTCAGTTCTGGAAAAGGTAAAGGACAGACATGGGTTTCTTGGCAGAAAGCTGTTCCTGTTTCCATGCCCTTGGTGTTAGCAACTACCAGGTGCTATAAGATGAAATGGGTAGTAAATTGAAATCAGTTCATCAGTTCTGTTTAATTAGTGGAGCACTTTTTACGATAGATGTGGGATAGTAAATCTAGTCTGCAATTTGCAGAAGAGAGCATTTGAAATGGATTGTGTTGCGCAATAAAACCCTACTTAAGACTTAGCCATCTTTAATGGATGGATAGATAAATAGATAGAATTAACTTTATTGCCATGTATCATTTACCAGCAAATATTAGCCCTGTGTCAATTAATAAAGGTCAGTTGAATGTGCAAATATTCATGCAGTAAATAAATAAATAACAAAGCTCTGGGCTATGAGCACACCCTAGGTGATGATAGCTAACTATGCAAAGCCACAAGTACTTTTCATCATGTTCATGTTTTTGTCTGCTTGACATGACCATACAAATTTGTGTATCTTGTATTCAAGCAGTTAAAATTTGGTGCTTTGAGTTCAATTTTCTCATACTGACCACTGGATGTTAAACATGACACCTCATGGCAAAGACTCTGAAGATTTGAGGATTAGAATTGTTGCTCTCCACAAAGATGGCCGAGGCTATAAGAAGATCAGTAACACCCTGAAACTGAGTTACAGTACAGTGGCCAGGGTCATACAGAGGTTTTCCAAGACTGGTTCCTTTAGGAACAGGCCTCGCAAGGGTCGATCAAAAAAGTTGAGTCCTCGTGCTGTGCCTCAGGTGCAGAAGCTGCTTCAAAAAACAGATGCATGAGTGCTGCAGCATTGCTTTAGAGGTTGCAGAAGCGGAAAGTCCGCTCGTCAGTGCTCAGACCATACGCCACACACTGCAACAAGTCGGTTTGCATAACCGTCGTCTCAGAAGGAAGCCCCTTCTGAAGCTGGCTAAAAAGAAAGCCCACAAACAGTTTGAACCCTTTTGAGCACCCGTGGGGCATCCTCAAGCGTACGGTGGAGAAGCATCATGTGTTTAACATTCAGCAGCTCCGTGATGTCAACAACCTGTGCAGGTTCCTCTGGTGAATTCCATGCCTAGGAGTGTTAAGGCAGTGCTACATAACAATAGTGCTCACACAAATTTTTGACACTTTAGACACAGTTTTGACATGTTCACTTAGGGTGTACTTATTTTTGTTGCCAGTTATTTAGACAATAATGGCTGTATGTTAAGTTATTTTTTATAGGGCAGTAAATCTACTGCTATACAGATTTATACTCATATGCAGTGTAATACTGCTTCACTTGAAATACTGTAATATCTTCATATCTGAAACAATCAGTGTGGTATAAAGTAAAGCTATAAATAAAAGTGACTTGACTTTTTGAATTCGAATAATCTACTTTGTACCTGGATAATGTCCACCTCTCTGAAACGATTCTGCTAAGGAAGCAGAATCATTCAATTGCATTACATTATTTAATGCAAATAGTTTCCAATGGAAAGCTCAGAGATTGAGTAGAAGACCGTTTACCATTGCTCATGTCCTTGCAGTGTAAACTCTATGTTACACGTTTCATCTGGCCATTCTTGTGACCCTGAATAAATGTGTGGCCTGGATATTTCCCACACCATAAGCGGTGCAGTATGGTGTTTTTTACCTTTTAACCTTTTCATTATTGTGTGTTTCTGTGATGCATAAAATATATTTTTGTGGTACTCATCAATACGATTAGAATGAGCACAAAATATCTTGTTCTTGAGGGGTGATTCGTTAAAAGTAATAAATGTGTTTCACCCTCTGCTCTCCTCAGCTGTACTCTGTCGTTCTCTATAGGGTGTTTTACTTTTAGATGCCTTGACATACTTGTGGTATTTTTGACAAATATAACATGAAGCTTCATCATTGTTAACTGGAGTAAAATAACATTATGCTTCTTTTGCTTTCAGTCATGATTGCAGCACTCATGCACTCGAATCCCCTTTTAAACCTGCACTGTGTGCTTTCACTGAGTGAGCGAACAATGTCATGATAAACGATGGTAAAGCAGAAGAAGATATAGTTTTCATTTACATTCTTATTTAAATATTATAAATATTTATATACTATACAGTATATTACTATTTTTTAAATATTCTAAACTTGTAAAAAAAAAAAAAAACTGATAGGATCGATACTTCTATCTGAGAAACGTCCTGGAATAGATACTTCTATTCCAGGAAACGTCCTGTATGATCGGAAACACAGGAGACTCTAAATCGTGACTCCTATGCGAGTCCTCACTGATCCACCTGAACCTGGGGTTTAACGGTACGGATGGGCGGATCGATCCTAAAGTATCGATACAATGCCAGTATCGAAAATATCGATACTTTAGGATCGATCCGCCCATCCGTACCGTTAAACCCCAGGTTCAGGTGGATATATTTATATAGGACGTTTCCTGGACAACTCAGTCAGCTACTTGTTAACAACAAGTAATCTAAGTGATCTGAGTAAATGAAGAGAAGGATTAATTAATCCCGAGTCATCGAAAGGATCGGGTTATTTAACCCGGATGAATCCAAATTCGCTCATCTCTACTCTTGGCATTCTCTCAGTCAGTCTTATAAGGGTAGTCACCTGAAATGTTTTTCTAACAGTCTTGAGGCACAACAATGGCATGTCACTGCAAAATGCTGTGGTAGCCATGCTGACGTTCCAGTCATCTAACATAGACCTCTGTTTTTTTTATTTGTTTGTTTGTTTAATTGTTTGTGTATTAAAGAAAGAAAAGCCCATACGGTTTCTTCTCATATTGTCTCAGTGTTCTTCCTTGCCATTGCCACCTCTGGCTCATTGCTGAGCGATAAACTTTATATATAGGAATACATTTATGAATTTAAAATGTAAATACAAAATTTTTTATCTATTTCTTTCAATAAAGCTGTTTTGTGACTGTCAATTATGGAAAGTTTTATACAAATAGAATAGAATAGCATAGAATAGAATAGTGTCATAGTAGATGGATTATGTATGTATATTGCATACATAAACAGCAAATATAGTTACTCCTAGAGGTTTTTTTTTTGGAATGCTATTATTATTATTATTATTACTATTATTATTATTATTAGTAGTAGTAGTAGTAGTAGTAATAGTAGTAGTAGTATATAACAAACTATTATTTCTTATATAATATTCCTCTTCTTTTTCTTCTTCTTCTTCTTCTTCTTCTTCTTCTTCTTCTTTCGGCTGCTCCCATTAGGGGTCGCCACAGCGGATTATCCGTCTCCATACTACATACGTCCTCTACATCTGCCTCTTTATCTGTCAATCCGTTCAAATTCTTCTCTTTTGCCAGCCATTGTGCAAATGAAAAACAGTTGTCTACTTAAATGTATTTGAGCTTGTGCAGTTTGCTACAGATGCGGTTTGCTCTGACTAGTGTGCTTTCTGACCATCCAACCTAAGGACATGAAAATGCCAAGGTTGTTGTACGCCTGCTAGATGGCCCCGTTGCCTCAACTCGAAATCTGATTGGTTATTGCAACAGCTTCACCCACTCCACCCTGCCTGCACTCTTTTCTTTACTTCTCTAACACACTCTCCATTACTTTGCACTGTTGACCCCAGATACCTGAACTCCTCCACCTTCTCAACCTCTTCTCCCTGTAACCGCACCACTCCACTGCCCTCCCTCTCATTTACACACATGTACTCTGTCTTACTCCTACTGACTTTCATTCCCCTTCTCTCCAGCGCATATCTCCACCTCTCCAGGCTCTTCTCAACCTGCTCCCTACTCTCACCACAAATCACAATATCTTGCGCAAACATCATAGTCCAGGGAGACTCCTGTCTGACCTTGTCCGTCAACCTGTCCATCACCACTGCAAACTGGAAAGGGCTCAGATCCGATGCTGTCTAGCCACACTGTCCCCTGCCAACACCTTACAGTCTCCAATCTCCTTCAGGTTGCATCTCCTACACAGAACATAATCCACCTGTGTGCACTTTCCTCCACTCTTATATGTCACCCTATGATCCTCCTTCTTCTTAAAATAAGTGTTCACCACTGCCATTTCCATCCTTTTAGCAAAATCTACCACCATCTGCCCTTCTACATTCCTCTCCTTAAAACAATACCTACCCATCACCTCCTCATCACCTCTGTTCCCTTCACCAACATGCCCATTAAAGTCTGCCCCAATCACCAATCGTTCATTTCTATGTACACCATCTACCACTTCATCTAATTCACTCCAGAATCTTTCCTTCTCCTCCATCTCACAGCCGACTTGTGGAGCATAGGCACTGATGACATTTATCATCATCCCTTCAACTTCCAGCTTCACTTTCATCACCCTATCAGAAACTCTCTTCACCTCCACTACACTCTTACTGTACTCTTCCTTCAGAATCACCCCTACACCATTTCTCTTTCCATCCACACCATGATAGAACAGTTTGAACCCACCTCCAATG
>JAAIIK010000085.1:1067834-1088387 GCA_014706435.1 Silurus glanis | reverse complement strand
TATATATATATATATATTCAGATGTATGGAAATAATAAAATGTCCCATAAATGGGTAATCAGATTATCTAGAATGATAAAAATGAGTAAAACCTTTGTAGTATAATAATCTGTTTAATGATCATAAAGTCTCATAATCCTTTTAAATGTCATGATCATGCATTAGTGATTCCCTTTGTGATTCTCACTCTGGTTTTCTGGAAGAGCCATTTTTTTGGGATTTCTCCCTTAAGCATTAGAGCTTCTTTGCCTGTATACTGATCGATTATTTATTTATTAATTTTTGTATTAAACTTAATGTACCACACAATTTAAATTTACCACTGTGCAAATTTAGATCCTACATCCTTATAATAACCTACCCTGTAATTTAGCATTAACTCCAGGCTCAGCAGCAGGCTCTGGTTCTGCCCTTGCTAGCTCTCATGGGCCCATGGAAACCTTAAAGCAAGCTGTCACAGCGACCATAAGTCACCATGAGGAACTCCATTACCATCATGGGAGAGGACATTGAGCTAGTTGACGTCTACTGATACGTGGTGTCCAACTCAAAAGCAAGCATGACTGGAAGTTTAACTCAGAGGTTGTGTACAGAAAAGGGATGAGCAGATTCCACTTTGTGACTAAGTGTCAGAAAGGCCACATTATTCTGTCAGTGATCTTGCTGGTGAGACTGGTTGAGTGAGGACCCAAATGTAGGATGCGACAAGGGGTAAGGAAAATACAGGCTTTAATAAAAAAAAAAAAAAAAAAAAATGAGCAATGGGGCATGGTATGAAGACATCTCTGCCAAGAAGGAATGAAATTATTTGGACCACAGTCTAATACAATTGACAGCATTATACAGTTTGTATGCTGTGAGTTAGCACATAGAGGCTTCTAAAGGCAGACATTCCAATTTAAAATTCTAAATTTTGCTCTATCTCTAGCATCGAGTGTTTTTTTTTTTAGGTTGTATACAGATAGATCTTGTAATAGCCCCATGCATTTACTAAAACACATAAACACACCTTCCTCTACCACTGCAGCAGATAAAAGCTTGTTTCTCGGCCTGAAAGTGTTTGTTGGCCTGAAAAATGTTTGCCACACTTGTCATGGACTTGTCATCCAAGTTTATGACAGATTTTATTGAGCTTGACAGTCAAATTCAGCCTGGCCACTATATGCAGCCTTGCTTTATCAGTGAATATAGAAATCACAGACAGAAAAATATCTGCTGTCCCTTATGGCCAGCAAGATTCGTGACCTCTCTGCCAGTCATATGATGCAAATGCAATGGTCTAGATTCTATAGACTCTAGAACATCTACCTCTTGTATCTTCTTGAGTGGAAGTTCTCTTGCAAATTATGTGTTTCTTAATGGTCTATCTGCCCTAATAGTATATGTGGATAGTACTACTTTTCTAAAGTGATCAACCTTCCAATATCGTCTAGACAGCTGGAATGTGACTTCTTATGAGCCTCTGCACGACATGTACTTGAAGTGAATGTCAGTGAAATCTGTTTTCTTGCTAACAGTCACTTCAGCTAGATATTCCTTTCCGAGTTGTGATAAGCTTGCATTTCCATGGTGTCCATGTGACACTGGGGTGACTTGTGACATTGCTGCAAGGGTGGGTTACATTTCTTGATATGGTCAATGCATGCCATCCAATCTTCATGCCAACTGCCTATTTGCCATGGTATGAGGACACAAGAGGCCCCTTTTGTGGTGGCAGTCATCAGCCTATACACAGACTAGAAGCACTGTTTCTACTGTGATATGCTATTTGTTGAAGAGAAGGATTTAATTGTCTCGACGTATACTGAAGCAGTGCTAATAGGAATGTAAGTGGACAGTTTCAAGGGTAACACAGGATTCATACTATAGAAAAAACAAAAATTATTTTATTTGTATTTCGGGTTTTAATTTTTAATATCCATCAATAAGTCAGTATATAATCATCCCAAATATTACAAAACATTTTTACACTCAATGTGTTCAACTTTTTCTTTTTCTTTAATTTTTTTTAACATAGGGGCACAACAGCAAGCGGATGGTTGTATTTGTGGCAATCTTTCTTATCACGACACTCTTCATTCTCTACAACTCCAACAGTGCAAATGATTCGTATGAAGCTTTTAAAATGGTAGGCTATAAAAGTGCCACCAAAAACACGGACCTGAAGAAATGGGCCGGAAAAGATGGTTATATTCCTGTTTTTGGCAACAAGGTAAGGATCACCTCTTAGACTTAATACGAATATATAAGAATATAAAAATAATACTCTACACATTAGTACAGTTCCCTGTATCTTTGCTAACTAACTACAATCAGCCTACTTATGTGAAATCAAATTTAGATTTTTCTAGGATTTTAAGGCTTTTCTAAAATCAATAAGTTATTAATCTTGCTGATCAAAAAACTCATAGGTCAGAGATGAAATTACTGATGCTAAAAATAAACAAATAAATACATTCGAAACAAAAGAACATTTGAAATTATATTAAAGAAAGAAAACAATTCTTATACAAAATATATCTGGGTTTTTGTCCAATATATGCACTAGCCCATGTTGCTAGGGAAATTCATTTGAAAATTATGTGACTATGTGTGTGTCTGTGTATGTTTGTATCAGAGCCTGACTTTACACTGCAGTCAGTGCGCCCTGGTGACGAGCTCAAGCCATGTACTGGGCACAGGTGCTGGAGCAGAGATTGACCATGCTGAGTGCGTGATCCGCATGAACGATGCACCTACAGCCGGTTTTGAGGCTGATGTGGGTAACAAAACCAGCCTTCGTGTTGTTGCTCACTCCAGTGTTATTCGTCTCGTCCGAAAACCGCAAGAGTTCCTCAACTGCTCTGACTGCCCATCTGTCATCTTCTGGGGTCCACCCACGAAGATAGGACGCGATGCTAAGGGTACTCTCTACAGGCTGATCCATCGTGCTGCTGCGACATACACCAACCTCACAACGTTTGCTGTCACACCGAGCAAAATGCGCAAGTTTGACACACTCTTTTATAAAGAGACTGGCCGAGACAGGTAAGGAGCACACTCTTTTATAAGCACTGTTAACCCTACTGTTCTGATTCCTAGCAAAGCATGATGCATTACTTTAGCCCTAGGTCAGATCAGATTTTATAATTTATATAGTATATTAAAATGGTCTATATATATTGCTTGAGTGGGACAATATCATTTGATATTAAATGATGGCTATGAGTATCTGTGGATGGGAGTCCAAGAGAGAAAGCCTAGCCATGATCACTGGATGTGAGCAGTGGCACTCTAGGGATTACTGCTAGATACAAGAAATTGGCTAAACCTAATGTTAGGAGACAATTTGTCAGTGAAGCGGTTCGACACGATGCAAGGCCAGATTATTATGCCAGTGATCACAGGTGCAGGGCTAGATTATTCTGTCAGTTATCACGGGTGATTAGGTGAGTGAGGTCCCAAATGCAGGATGCGACAGGGTTAAGGAGAAAACAGGCTTTAATAAAGACACAAAATGAGCAATGGGGCAAGGCAAAAACACAGTCCAAAAACAGTCCAGGGTCTGAAACACAGGCAAACAGGGCGATGCAGGGAAGACAAAACCAAAGCCAAAAAAAAAGTAAAAAAAAATCCAAAGCTGGCAAACAGAATAATATAGGCGGGGCAAAAACAAAAATGACAAAACAGTCCAACAAGTCCAAACCGGGTACTAGGGGGCAGAGCAGAGTAGGGGTCAGGAACAGGAACGGAATCCAGAGCAGGCAGGGTAGCAAGCATAATCTCAGGGGGGTGAGATAATCTGGCCCTGAGCTAAAGTCTTTAGTGTCCTTAAATACCGGGAAGCGCTGGAAAAAGGGGAAGATGGCCACCGACTCGGAAGTGTGCGCCGCAAAACTGGAAGTGCGCACCGCGTGCCTGGAAGATCCTGACAGTAATCCCCCCCCCCCCCATGACCGTCTCCAGGCGGCCCTGTTTTGTTCGATGTCTGGGGAGTAAGCGGTGGCAGACAGAATACACAATGCCTCGCAACCCGCCCTGGGTGAGTGGATGGGGTCTGGTGGAGGGAAATACTGGACACTGGGCCTGGTCCTGGGGCACGAGGAAAGTCGGGTGCCAGTGGCAGACACAGTGGGACTTGAGGCGAACTGCCACAGGGCAGAACGCCTTGCAGGTCAGGAATGGTCGGATGAAACGTGAAGCGAGCCTCCAGGTGGCTGCCCCAAACACTTTCTGGCTCTCTGCGGAGGTCTGAGACGGCGCGGCTCCCTATGCGGAGGTCTGAGGCATCGCGGCGCCCTCTGCGGAGGTCTTAGGCGGGACTCTGGAGCGGAGGCGGGACATTCGGTGGGACTCTGGAGTGGAGTGGCGCCCTTGGCGGGACTCTGGAGCGGAGCGCGCCCTCGGCAGGACTCTGGAGCGGAGTGCGCCCTCGGCGGTAGCCGGGACAGGCTTGGGGGCATGCTTGGCAGGGCAGACAGGCATAGAGGTGATCTTGGCAGGTCGGATGAGCGAAGTCCCCAGTTAGGCAGGAAGACTGAGGTTGGGCAGCCCCCCCAGCAGAGTTCAGCGCCCGGAGGGACAGTTGTCTTAGGAGGTTATTTAAAACCATTTGGTTTGCTATAGATTGTTCGTGTCGCACCCAGAAATACTGTTCTCTGCTGGGGGCTGAGCTTTAAAATATCGACCGTCTCGATTGGGTCCCTAAATTGCTGGTCTGAGGCGGAGCAATCCCAACACGTTAATACATCCGCTGGGTCCAACTTTGGCCAGATTATTCTGTCAGTGAACTCACGGGACACAATGCAAGGCCAGATTATTCTTATTATCAGTGATCACAGGTGCAGGGCTAGATTATTCTGTCAGTAATCACGGGTGACTAGGTGATTGAGGACCCAAATGCAGGATGCGACGGGGTTAAGGAGAAAACAGGCTTTAATAAAGACACAAACTGAGCAATGGGGCAAGGCAAAAACACAGTCCAAAAGCAGTCCAGGGTATGAAACACAGGCAAACAGGGTGATGCAGGAAGGACAAAACCAAAGCCAAAAAACAGTCCAAAAAAATCCAAAGCCGGCAAACAGAACAATATAGGCAGGGCAAAAACTAAAACGGCAAAACAAAACCAAAGTCCAAACCGGGTACTAGGGAGGCAGAGCAGAGCAGGAGTCAGGAAAAGGAACAGGATCCAGAGCAGGCAGGGTGGCAAGAATGATCTTAGGGGCAAGAAATCTGGTGAGATAATCTGGCCCCAAACTAAATCTTGGGTGTCCTTACAGTGAAAGAAAGAGAGAAAAGAGAGTGTGTGAGTGGTAACAAGGTATTTGGCACTGCTAACTGTTTTCGGGATGATAAGACAGGCTCCATATTTGGAACTAACTTGGTTGTATTAAAGGTATTTGGATTAAAGGTTTAGAATAAGACTTGTCTGTTTCAGTATGATCCTGTCAAGTATGAAGGCCTTAAAAAAAATGATTCCAAATTGAAAAAAAAAAACCCAAAAAGTAGATACTAATGACTACATGACAAGCAAAGCACCAGTTTCTTTTTTGTTGGTAAATTAACGTTACATTATGCTCCAACGTTACCTCCAAAGTAGAACCCTTACCTCCTTTTCAGGCTAAATAGATGGCATGAAGTTAAGGGTAAAGTGTATCACATAAATACTACTTGCTGTAAGGGTATATTGATTGTATTCTGCTATTGTGTAGTGGTCAAAAGCTTCCTTACAGCTTAAGACTTGTAGGTCCAATGTACTACTAAATAAAGTATGAAATATGTATTACCTCCAAACATTGCTTCAGCACTCTGAATTGTATTTTCTTTTTCTTCAGACAAAAGTCGCAGTCATGGCTAAGCACTGGCTGGTTCACCATGGTCATTGCTATTGAGATTTGTGACAATATTAAGGTTTATGGGATGGTGCCTCCAAACTACTGTGGGTAAGAAAAACTTTCTTTCCATTGGATGTTTAAAAAATGCATTTATATTGTCCAAATAATGTAGCCAAATATACAAATATATTTGACAGATGTTGATTTCCTCATTTTAAGATATTGGTATATTGGTGTGCTATAAGAGGCCCATTGTGGCAGGAAACATGATGCCCTATACTGACTCTATAAACAGTATTTGAGAAACAATAGCCAGAATGGGCAGTCTTACAAATTTCTCTAGAAGCTAAGATCTGATTTTCCAGCAATAATTGTTTTAATAAAATCTATTACATTCTTGTATAATAAAGTACAGAATAATTTATATTGTAAGCTATACTGCAAAGAGTATAATAGGGAAAGCAAAACAAGGATAAAGTTTTAGATTTACAATATTTTACAGATGCCCTTATCTAGCAAAACATACAACTGAGCAGATAGGGGCCTTGCTCAAGTCCCAGCAGTGGTAGCATGGTGGTGCTGGAATTTGATCTTGTGACCTTCTGATCCAGTACCTTATTATATGTGCATTGTTGTGACCTGGTTTCTATTGTAAAGGCTGAGAAAAGAAAAAGGCTGAGAAAACTTTAGAGGCTCATGGAAAAAGAAATGGGAGGCAGGCAACAGGTCTCAGCAAAAGTTAGCTTTATTTTGGCTTTTCAACCTAAAGCGCACTCAAATGCACACAAATAAGTCTCTGCAAATTCAGTCCACCCTTTCTCCCCCGCAGCTTTCGTGTCACTCCTTTCTTATCCTTCACTCACTGCAAAAGAACACATTCTTTAATAAAATTAAAGATCCTTACCACTCAGTTCCTCCGGGTCCCCTCTCTATTAATTTACTTTTTTTATGCAGATATACTGTATGTTAGACTGGAAATTGATTTGAATCCTGGCAGACAGAAATGCTGCATCAAACACTGCTGAACAATTGTTGTATGGCTAAAAACCGGCTCCCAGACTTTATGCTGGATGCCAGTATGTTGTCATTTCCCTATTACAGGGATCCTCTAAAAATTTATTATTTAGTAGGCTGTAACCAAAGTCAAGTGTGATACGTGAGGCTGTGTTGTGGCTGTGGCATATTGTAATAGATGTGTGACTTCAATGTTTTACTTCTGGCATGATTCATTATGATGTAGAATTTTCTTTTTTCTTTTTTTGAAAAAAGAATGAAAAGATCCTGAATTAAAAAATGTTATGGAATATCACATTAAAGTAACTGTGATTGTGACATAGGAGGCATCCTCAGCCCAAGCGAATGCCATATCACTACTATAAACCCAGAGGGCCAGACGAGTGTGTGACCTACCTGACGAACGAGAGGGGCCGTCGTGGAAATCACCATCGCTTCATCACTGAAAAACAAGTGTTTTCTCGCTGGGCCAAACTCTACAACATCAGCTTTGTACACCCCACCTGGTGAGAAATGAAAAGCAAAAAGGCTTATTCCTGGAGATAGATGGCCACCAACCCGAGTCTCAGCCTAATGAGATTCTGATCTAAAATGGCTACCAGACACAATTTTTCTTCCAGTGGGAAACTTTCAGCCTTAGCCTCACGTACAGCTCAACAAGTATATGGTCCAAAAACGACCCACGGCTGCAGTCTCCACCTAAGGAAAAGTGTTAGTTTCACTATCAACAAAATGATCCAAAATGGTGTCCAGCCTCTAAGTGAGCCTCATGTGAAACTGGTTTACCATGACCGTCAGCCCAGGTTGGGCGGCTAAGTCTTATGGTTGCATATTTTACCCAAAAATGGTTGCTGGTTTAACATGTATTACCTGCTGGAACACTAAAGCAAATTGGCTAATGGATTCACACTGTCAGGTGAAACTTTGATCAGACCTTTCATTCTGGCCTTCTTATATCGGTAGTGAAATCTCTTTATGATGCAGTTTGTTCAGTTTTAAACCTGGCATGTATACCAATCATTTTATTGGAACAGATTTTACATTACAATTGTACACATTTACGATATCGCAATAATCAGCAAATTGGTGCTGAGTACTTTATTTTCTAAACAATTGCATTAAAAAAGCATTTGAAAATATTGATATACATTTATATTCTCAAAATGCCATCAAGAACAGAAAAAACCTTCAGAAAATCAGAATAGCCAGGAGAGTTTTGATGGTATTTTGGTTTGGCAACCAGTTTTGGGTTTCTGAGAAGCCATTATAAAGAAAATGAAATAGAGAGAGAATTTTGTTTTATTGCCAAAAGATATACACTACTATTAGCAATTAACTACTGTTATGTCACATTTTTTTATATATTCTATTTATTTGTTATTTATTGTTGTTGTTTTACAGTTTTTTAGATTCATAATTCTTTTTTATGATTCGGTAGTTCATGATGGACTGTAATCACTGCCCAACTATTGTGCCAGCAACACATGCAAAGACAAAAACACCAGTGTTCTAAAACAATGAATCTCTTTTCATTTTATAAGCTAATGCTCTGTAACTAGAATGATGCTAATCATGAGATTCTACACAGATGATTCATCGAGCTGACAACGATCAAATTCTGTTAAAAGTCTGTTGTTTACTTATTACATATTCTTAAATGCGTTTTTAGGGGGGAAAAAAGAAACAAAAAGGACGAACAGACAAACAAATGCAAAAGGTACAGATAAGGAAACAAATGTTAAATCCTAGCACAATCAAACCAGATTATTTCCAGGGTGGAAAATCCTTGAGCTATTTTATTCTTACACGCAAATCTATAAATGTCATTGCACTATTATTTGTATTAGGATTATAGCTAAATGAGTTTGTTTGCATGGCACTACAGGAAAAAAAAAATGCTATTGTCTAGCTTTGGCAATGATCTGACCAAATGAGATGTTCCCACCTCAAATGACTATGGATGTTCCCTGTCCTGCTTAAGGCCCATGACCTTTAATCTAGTATTGGTTATGTTTGTAGGTCTACCTGAAATCCTGGGTTACAATTCTGCATTGATATGTGTTGTGGAAATTAAAGTATAATTTTTATTGGTGAGAGGAGAAATAAAAGTTACGACGAAACAAAATCTGGTCTGTTTTATTCAAGAGAATGTTTACACAATAATCAAATTCAGCTGCAACGACAAAGCTCATAAGCCATAGAATGGTTCAGAGGCCCGATTAGGGTAGAGAATAAAGTGGGCCGTACCTCCCCCTCCTTGTGTCTGTCACCTCAACAGAATATGGTTTGTAAAAACCACAGATGTAGTAGATGATATATTGTGTGAGTACAAATTAAGCTCGTCAGGTCACATTCAGCAGACACATTGACAGGTTCATGGAAAGTAAAATGGTTATCGGAGTTGAATATCAAGATTAAGGAAGTGCATGAAAGTGAATAAAAAAATTCCAACTCTTGCTATTAAATATACAATATACGAATATATACAATATATACAAATGTATCATAAAATCATTCAATACAATCTGTCAAGTTTGAATACACCATGATGACTGTGGGATGATGATATGCATTAGTGTTAAAATGCACAAGCTCCTTTAAAGATGTACCTCAGTCTCTGGGGGTGGCACTACCCTCAATTCAGATGGTTTCACATTTTATCACACCAAACAGCCTTCCTGTGGTTTGAGAGGATATCAGAACGAGCAGAGTCCAAAACACACTTTGCCTTTCTCTCCGGCTGCACTGAACAAGTGAGGCTTTCAGTTACCAGGCTTTTCAGTTACCATGGATCAAGATGTTTTTGATGGTGACACAGCGGTTTATCACTTAGTTGGAACATGGCATGCTACAAAGAAGGACTGTCAAATTATCACTAATATTAATTTGGGCAATTTCTTATACCCTGATTCACATTTATTATACATGGTAAAAGTTAGATATCAGATTTATCTTCAGTAATTTTACCCTCAGTGTGGTTAAAAGCAAACACAATTGTGTCTTAGTCAGATACAAATTGTTACTCACCCATTGTTGTTTGTATTGTGTAGATTAGGGATGTGCATCTCCATAACTGAGGCTGATGTGATTCCGATCTCGATGCATAGCCGTCGATATGATACATTAAAGATACATATGAAGCAGCTACTGATGCGATGCGATTCACCACTGTTATGATGCCGTGCGATCTTTTTTAAACACTGATACTCTCGCTCGCTTTACTTCAGGGAGCTAAATGTGCATTGTTTGAATGCTGTATGGTTTGTTGGAGGATGTGTCTGGGTCCCCAAAGAAACGCTGTAACGAGACATTATGACCCTGTGGGTTTTTTTTTTTTAGTTTTCAGAGTAATATCACTCCAAATACATTTCAATTATGAACAATAGCTAACAATTTCCCCTTGCCACATTTGGTACTTTTCATCTGAAATAGGCTGGTGATGACTGTGATTCCCAAGCACATTTAATCAAATGGCTTACCAATGATAAAACTAATGCATGGAGAGCTATAAATTAACACGGACCAGTGGTGAGTTTAATCAGTCTGCAGAATTGTCCATTACTTTCTCTGGTTTCATTGAACTGACTCTCAGGAAAGTCACAATGTATATGATACATAATACAAGTCAATGACATCTATCATTCACTGAATGTGAGCATTGTGGAGTTACTTTGATGTCGGTATGATGAGCCACGTGATACTGCTGAATAAAACTATTCATTCACAATTTTGCTTCAACAATAACCATGTTGTTTTTAATGTATTAACCCTAGCCCCTAACACAAAACTGTCACTTGTTTCTTTTTTTTTATCTTGGGGACTTTATTGAGGTCTTGTATCATGTAGCCCACTGCCTAGCAAACATGCTCATGCTACATGAAAATATGAAGCTATCTGGGCACAGTGCTCTGATATGCTCATTGGTAGACACTCAAGAAACTGCAAACAGGAATGGGCAGTATTTATGATACATGCATTTCAAATATAAAATAGGATTTTGTAATTTGTATTTGATAGGGTTGATGAAAATGACCATATTTTGTATAAAATTACTTTAGTTTTGTATTTTTTAAATACTGTAAACATGATGACATCATAAAGATGCGGCCTCTGATTGGTTCCTACTCAGCAGTTTGCCCAGACTTGTTGAGCTCAGAACAGAAAATTGTTCCATATGGAGGAAGGTGGTGAAGGTAAGAAATCTGCAGGCTGTCAGCTTTAAAATAGGTGTCTAAAGATTAATAAACAAATATTTAACAAATTTAGTTAGAAACTAGTTGCTATGAATACAGGTGCCATCAATTGTCTTCTTATGAATTACTTGTTTGTTATTGAGTCTGTGTTGCGGATGCAAAGTAGGTCCTTCGTTACCAAACACCACATTGAAACACTAAACATTAAACTGTTGGTTTAATTTAAAACTAACCTTCATCTGGAAGATCACAGGGAAAAGTATGTGAATATTTGATCTGATAACTGGTTGCATAGGTCAGATTTATTGCATGGCGGAGAAAAGCTGTTGCTATCAAACATTGTTTGCTTAGTCAGTCAATTTAATGGTAAAGGAACAGATGAAATAAGCCAATTGATGGAAGGATTGCGAAGAAATTTCATGCTCCCTTGTAAAAGTATTTTTTAGTATTTACAAAAAACAAAAATACAGGAGTTTATATTGAAACGTGGAGTGGCTGCTGTATTTTGTCATTTATTTTGATACACTTAAAGGTAAGGTATTTGGTATTTTATTATAAAATATATTTTGATGTATCTTTGCCCAACCCCGACTACAAACCAACCTTAAGATATAAAGCATCTCAAAGTGAAGATGTAGAATTAACCTGAATGGGATCAGTGTGACCTAAAATGATCAATCAGCAACCAGTCACTGAGCATGTGCAGGCACTGTGTGTTAGTCTGACAGTTGTCTGCCCCCATTGGTCACATGGAAAATGTCAATATATGACCCCAGGTCATATGAACCACACCTGAATGGAAAGAAAAAGAGCTAAAGTTCAGGATACGCTAAGAAATTTTACATTGTACATGACTAGCCACTTGATTGTGTATCCCTCTTTTGTTTTTGAACTAATCCTGATTTAAGTTAAGGAGGGTTTGTGTCTTGTCTCAACCCCAAGTCTAGCAAACACACTTCCCTGCTCAATCACCCAAAATTGATACACAGCATCTCTAATTTGCACACTTAAACACTTAAATATTAGACCCTTCATAAGTCTCTATTTTATAAACTATTAAGCCCTCCAAGGGGCTTTAAAGTGGCTCTAAACAGGGAAGTGGTAGCTCAGTGGTTAAGGCTCTGAGTAACTGATCGGAAGATGGGGGTATAAGCTCCAGTATCGCCAAGCTTCCACTTTTGGGCCCCTAAACAAGGCCCATAATCGTCTGTGCTCCAACTTCCTAACATCCCTTGGATATGCAAAGACAGAATATCACAATGCTATAATGTACATGTGACAAGTAAAAAGCCTATTTCTTTCCTTCTGTGGTAGTTGAACATATGCTACAGCCAGAGATTACATTGTAATATTTAGGTGTAGTTCTTTAAATCCACTAGATTTTTGAATACACCACCATTTCCCTTTACTCTTCAACACTGTATTATTTTAAAATTCAGAAATAGTTTTTGGTGTCTTTCTCTACATTGCATTTTGTGTCTCAATGAATGTTCTGTCTTTTCAAAGCATTATATGTTTAAAAAAAAAAAAACAACACACAACACAAGCCTCAAGTGTCTTTATGAAATTGTATTAGCAATATTTGTGTGTGTAATGACAAAACAATATTTTACATAATACATTGTACGATAATACATTCCAATGTCCGTCTCTGAAACACATTTGTGGACAAAATATTCTCTTGCTGAATATGAAAAAATAAAAAAAAATACACTCGTCTTCTTGCCATTGTGCGATTTCACTTCCCGCCATTACAGTTTAGCCTGGTCAGTTTTGATTTTTTGTCGTAATGATGACAAGGAGATCAATATTGCCTCCTGTTTGGGAAACGAAATGAAAAACAATTAAACCCAGAAAAGACACGTCACTTGTTCACTTCAATGTGGGTAAAGTAGAATGTGTAGCTTGGGCTGTTTCTCACCTCGGTTCGGATGGTACGGCTGCCCTGACCGGGACACGTGTTGAGGTAGAGGTCGAAGAGCACACTGGGGTCAGTTACGTCCAGGTTTGGGTCAGCGTCAACACTCGCTTCCAGACCCTGAAGCCCACCAAACACCACTAACATGTGCCTGATAAAAAAAAAAAAAGATTCACATTTATTTATTTATTTGACTGACACTTTTATTAAATCAATTCAAGCAACTGTAACTAGGCACATGATCATTTCTGGATTGCATTAAGGTTGAGACACAAGAAGGTGCAGCAGATTCATCTACAGTAATGTACAGCCTTTTTTAGAGTGTCTCTTAAAAATAAAAACATGGCTGGCATTAAACTTCCTTCGCTTCAACAAAAGTAAAACCTAGGTGAACTCATTCGGCCCCTCTGCCTTCACTAGCTTTATCAACACTTTCTTGGCTCCATCTAAAAACCCTGTGTAAGGAATTTGGGAGTAACATGTTATAGCAACCTGACTTTTGAGAAACAGATACTGACAGTTGAAAAACAGTTTATTTCAACTCAGATTACTTGCCAAGGTGAAGCATTTTCTATCCTTTTTAGGTCTTGAAAAAGGCTACACATACATTTATTAGCTGAAGGTTATACCATTTTAATTCATTGTACATAGGTTTCCTACAATCATCCCTGAAAAGGTTACAGCTGGTTCAAAATGCTGTTGCTCGACTTCTGGCTAATACACGTAGGCAAGAACATACTGTGTAATATAGCCCTGTTTTGGCTTTGCTGCACTGACTTCCAGTTAATTTCAGACTTTTAAAAGTTTATAAAGCTTGAAATCATTCAGCACCGAAATACCCTGTCGACTTACTACAGCGCCATTCTTCATCGTGTTTACTTAGATCCCGCTCATCAGCTTCTTTTATATGTAGCAAGGACTAAGTACAAAAACAGAGGTGATCAAGTATTTGCCATGGCTGCTCCTGTGGATTAATTTAACTTTTAATATAAGGTCAACCTCAAAACTGGTTACTTTTGAATCTTTTTTTTTTAAAAAGTCAGTTTTGTTTTTTGGCTTTTAATTCCTAAAAGATGTAAGGTTTCAGTTATTTTGTGTTTTATTCTAAAGCACATTGTGAACGGCTCCATGTAAACGGTGCAATATGAATAAACTATGGATTTGATTAATCAAAAGTGCGCATCATTTGAGCCAAAGCTCATGCATTATTCCATTTAAGGCAGATTTTAGCAACCATGTGAAATCCATGTCAATCGTCATTTTGCTTATCCGTTTCTGGTATATTTCTTTTTCATTCGGCTGCTCCCGTTAGGGGTCGCCACAGCGGATCATCCGTCTCCATACCCCCCCTGTCCTCTACATCTGCCTCTTTCAAATCAACTACCTGCATGTCTTCCCTCACCACATCCATGAACCTCCTCCTTGGTCTTCCTCTTTTCCTCCTTCCTGGTAGCTCCATCCTCAGCATTCTTCTACTGATATACCCCATGTCTCTCCTCTGCACATGTCCAAACCATCTCAATCTCGCCTCCCTCACCTTGTCTCCAAAACGTCCGTCTAATAAATTAATTTCTAACCTGTCCATCCTTGTCACTCCTAATGAAATATTTTTAGATTTGTGTGTCTATTACCTGCATGTGTGCAGTGTCAGCTGTTTTACTCAGTGTGTGACTGCTACTGAATGTTACTATGGTCACAGCTGTTTATATTATATTAAATATTATATTCATTTAGAACGTTGATTAAACTACACAGAACTTCCTGGTAATGGTGTGCTTGTCGACTGTCTGCTAAACACACACATTCGTAGATTTTCCGTTAACAAACTTCGCAGCTCATTCTCTATTCACCTGGACAGAAAGTGAGAACACTGTGTCAGTGCCTCTTTTATTAGGGGAAAATCCAGAGATTACTATTACAAAATGATGGGTTTCCAAGGAAATAGCGGAAATTTCAGAACCCCAGTACATCTGTCAGTCATTCAAGACTCGCCTGTTGTCTGGCTCATCTCCCAGTTTCATTAAGTGAAAGCAAAATAAATGCGTTGCTCCAGCACAACAACATGAAGGCTTATATGTCAGACATTGTGATTAGAACCACCACCCACACTGAAAACAGTCTGCAGTGGTACTCAAAATAGAGGCTGACTGCGTAAAGCTACGTAACACTTTAGCAATTACTTCACTGAGCTCAGAGCTCCTTCACACCTGAACGGAGGAAGATTGGCATCATCAGCATTGCTTCCCTTTTCCGATGTCCCAATAGTCAGATCGTAGCCATCTTTGAAAGGACACTCGGTCATTACAGCACCTAGAGAACACACACAATTCCAAAGCAGTGTTATTTATAATGGGCCTGAATATAAGAATTGTCAATTAATCGTTTCTAGCGATTTACCAATATTAATGATGAGGTAAAAACCTTCCTGTTACTGTTAAGTGAAAGGCAATTTTTTAACAAACAAATAAAGTAAATACAATTTACAGTCAATTATTAAGGCACTCAAAAAAATGGTATGATTATGTGCTAACTCTGGATGTGTACAGTTCTTTCTTGCCCACTCTTCGAGGACTGTACACATCCAGAGTGAGATTAAAAGGCTCAGAAGATCACTCTGGATCCCTCAAATCCAAGCCATATGCTTATTGAACTTTCCTTCCCCCAATTAATCTACCTCATAAACGCTTAAATGATCTTTACATTTCTGTGCATTACTACGGTATTTATTTTTCTATATAAAAATGTGCAATAACTTTTTTTTATTTTATTTTATTATTTTTCTATTTTACTTTCTTTTTCTTTATGCAACTGGAAGCTTCTGTCACCAAAACAAATTCCCTGTAAGTGCAAACATATTTGGCAAAAAAGCTCTTTCTGATTCTGATTCTAAAACTTTAACACCACCAGTTGAATAGTAACACAGTTATAAACATACGTTTTCTTCTAAACGGGTCTCCTTTTGCTCGGATTTAAAAAATGAAAATAAATAAATAAACGTTTACTCACTAAGGCAGGATGCAAGACGGACACTGTAGCCCCAGTAGAGCCCACCTTCTGTTCTGGGAACATGAGGAGACACGACCACTCCTTTATACACCCTGCTCTCTGCATACCAAACACACAGTGCAGAAACGATGCCTTTATTTGTTTTATTTCATTGATTTTTTATTTTTTTTATTTTAACAAACATTCAAACACTGCAAGATATTTTTGGACAAATTCCCGTGTTGGAAATCCGCCAAAAGGACATGGACCACAATATAATGGAGCTGAAAATAAATAATGATTTTCAGATTCAGTTTTACGGTGTTTACATACAAACCTGAACAGTGAGCCCAGACCAAAAATAAACAAAAAAACTGTGAATTTTAATATTTGGTTGCAAATCCTTTTACTTAATGACTGCCCTAATCTGGAACCCATAGACATCACCAAATGCTGGATTTCTTTCTTGGTTTGATGCTGCACCAGGCCTTTACTTCACCTGTTAATCGTTCCTGCTGTTTCTTGTGAGTTTTCCCCCCTGCACTTTTGGCTTCAACAAGTATGCTCAGTTGAATTCAGGTCATGTGAATAATTCGGCCATCGCAAAACATTCCACATTTTGGCCGTAAAAAAAAAAGTCTTGGGCTGCTTTTGAAGTACGATTCAGTTGAATATCGGCACAGTAAAATATCGTCCAATTATCTGAAGCATTTACCTCAGTCAGAGCAAATTCAATTCTTGATGAATGCCATCATTCAGGTACAAGTTGATCTTGGTCTCATCTTTCTATAGAATGCTGTTGAGAAAGTGTATGTCGCTGGCAAACACTAATGCGGCTTTTCTGTTTTTGAGGCATAAATTGTTAAAATCCTGAGGTAGACCCCTCTTTATTTAAGTCTTTTTAAGGTTGTCAGCAGATACGCCTGCCTCCTGAAGGGTGTTGTAAAGGGATTTCTTCCACTTGTTCTATAAATCTGCATGTCCTCAATCTTCTGATTACATGCAAGTGAAATAATATAGGGAATAACAAACACCAGCAGCTAAGATGCTAATTTTACAGTTATCATAAAAATAAATAAATAAATAAAAAAACCAGTCAGGGACAAATAACACATGCTGTAAATCCTACATTAGTTACCTGATTCTGCTGTAAACACCTTTAAAGTAAAGCAGACAGTCTCCACCTTTTAATTTCAACTCCAATATACTGTAGTAGATAGCTAAAATAATATTTTCTCATTGTCTGACTATTTATTAAATGCATGTGTGAAAATAATGTAACATGTACAGACTGTTATGTCATTCAATAATGATATCGGTCAATAAATCGTGTACGTGTGTTCTTGTGATTAAAACACATTTACCTGAGATTTGGATTTTATTAAGTCGGACAGTCACCCTTAAACCAGGCTGAAGCTGCTTATCTATCTGAACTTCCTAAAAACAGGAATAGTGTGAGAATCTCCGTCAGTATAATAAACATTCTGAACAGCATTAGTCTACAACACAATTCTACAATGAATTAATAAAATGTAATTATATTTTTAAAAAAGCTTAGATTATTCTTGTCACATCAACACATACCTTCCTCATCCCACAGTTGACGAAAGACCCTTTTCCCGCTTTACAAGGTCGATCCACCACCACACCCTCTCGGAATTCTGCTTCCTCATCAATACGCATGTGATGTGGGCTGTCCAGAGGGTTCAACAGTCCTGAAAACACACACACACACACACACACACACACACACACACACACACACACAATGTATATTTAGAGCAATAATAATGATCGTTAACATAAATCTTGCACATCTGATCATTAGGTATTCAATCCTCTTCCTCCACAGATGCAACTTCGGCTGCATTCTTGAATATGCTGGATATTTTGTTTCGATTATTATAAATGCTACTATATTCTACTATGAATATGTTGTTTTATTTGGTTCTATTTTATTAAACTGTAAATACTATTTTATATTGCTAGAATATTGTAAATTATTTTATTCCTTTATTAAATTCTTTCTTTTTGATCCTGATTTATGTAATAAAGCGGCCATTAAAACGATTTCACTGCACGTCGTACAGCGTACGCGACGAATTTGAATTTAAGAAGGAGAGAAATGCGGCACCTACCGGCAAACTGCAGGTCGTGGTGTTTGGGGAAGAACGCTTTCCGCAAATATCTACGCAAAAAAGGCAGAAAGTCTTTACTCAGTGTAAATGTGAGTGCACATGAAGTACATTGACTGTACATTTCTAGAAGAGCATCATTGTCCTGTTTATATAAGGACATTCAACAATAATTGCACTACAGTCAAACTTCAAAAAATAAAATAAAAAACTATATGGACAAAAGTATTGGGACACCCGACCTTTTCCAGCCGTATGTGACTCTTCCTCAAACTCTACAAAGTTGGAGGCACACAATACAAGATGTTTTTGAATGTGGTCGATTTACATTTTCCCTTTACTTTATTACGAGACCCAAACCAGTTCCAGCGTGACAATGTTGCCGTGAAGATCTGGTTTACATGGTGTGGAAGATCTGAATTGGAATGCACCCCAGGCCTCCTCGTCCTATATCAGTACCTGACTTTACTAACACCCTTGTGGTTGGATGAGCACAAATCTTCACAACCGCACTCCAAAATCTAGTGGAACATCTTCCCAGTAGAAAAAAAAAGACAAAATGTAGAATGGGATGCTCAAAAAGCACATACAAATGTTATGGTCAGGTGTCCACAACATTTTGTCAAAATAGTGAGTATTATTGTGTGTTGTTTGTGTTACTGTAAAAGAAACCATGCTCACTGTGGACACTCCAGAAACTGCAGGATCCTGGCCAGCTGAACACATGCTTGACCTTTCTTTCCAACTCCTTTAAACTCGCCCTCGACAGTTCCCCTAAAATCCACAACCATACATGAAACAAACTGCACGTTAGAAAATGAGCCAGGAGTTGACATGAGCAGTCATTAAGCAGACATTCTAACCAAGCATTGAAGTTCCAAAAGGAGCAGAAATCTCAGATTGTGACCTTCTATGACACTTATGTACAACTTACAGCTATGGCAAGATAAGTATGGCAAAATGGCAAAACATGACAATGGACAGGGACATCCCTCTCACCTCCTTACCTAAGTGGACATCCCTCTCACCTCAGGCTCTCTTTAAAAATTTAATTGTTTAGTGGCCAAGTTGTAAATTACCAGTAAATGATCTGATTCTTCATGAAATTCTTCTTAAAAAACAAAAAAAAAAGTCCAATTTGCCTGAGTGCTGTGGGCCGTAATAAACTATTGCAATTTACCGAACTCTATTATATTAAAACTAAAGTTGCCTTTGTTCCAAAACTATAAGTACCACAAAAACATAGAAACAATCCCATTTATATTACAATAGAGTTCTGAATTAGAAATGCATTTTATTTTATTTTATTTTATTTTTTTTTGCATAGACATATATATTTTTGCACGGTCAATGCATTGACATATCCAGTATATTATAGTTTAGAGATGCCCAAACTAGGGCCTGTGGGCCAAAGTTACCCTGTGGTGAACTTTGAGTTGATTCTTGATTTCTAATCTAAAAGGTCCTGGATCACTCTGGTGACTCACTTGGTGTCGTCTCCTTGCTCATCAAACACGACCACCTCATCCACACAGAAGACGGTGCAGGCACGAGCGATCTGTCCCGCCAGGTAAGTACGGAGTTCAGGCGACTGTGCGTTATCCAACACCGAGCCTGGCAGAGCAACACTTACTGTGTACAAACGACCTGAGGAGGAGTTTGAGAAATGGTTAAAAAAATAAAGTGAATAAAATTGAGTCATTAGGCAAAAACCTAATTAAAGAGAATTGAGTTCCTCTTGTAAAAGTAAATTATTTCATTACTATAAACTGACTGGACATGTTGCAAGAAAGAAGCCCATCTCACTAAATGCAGTGGTTTATAATTAAATGTCATTATAACTAGAAATGTTATTAGCTGTTATGCACAGATAAGACCAGAATAAATTAGATCAGTATGTTTGGTGACACAGGGAAATGAGCACTAAAATACGGAGGTGGAAAAAACTAGAACATTGCTTATTAATTTTGACCAAAATCTGTCCGAATACCTTTAGCCTCCTCATCCTTATCCTGAGATTGCAGCTGCTTGAGCTCTTCCTCCTTTGTCTGGTTTTGTTTCTCCAGCTGCCGAATCAGCTTAGCCTCCTTCCATCTCTGCTTTTGTTCCTTCTCTGTGCGTATAACAAACAACATATGATCGGGTGCAATGAGAAAACTAATGAGTTACACAGCTTTTCCTGAAATTTATTGTAAATGCAGCTTTGGTTTACAGATAATACTATAATTGAAATGACAATTAAATTTAGACCAGGCCAAAAAAATGTCACCCTTATTACGTAATAGCTAAAAATAAAGTTATGAGGCACATTTTGATGCGTTACTTACTTTCTGCTTTTCGTTTTTTCCAGTTGATTTTTTCTTCACCCTGAAATCAAAGATCACAAGATGATCTTACACAAAAAACACACGATTGAACATAACAAACACACACACACACACACACACACACACACACACACACATACATATATATATATATATATATATATATGT
>JAAIIK010000085.1:1047359-1057834 GCA_014706435.1 Silurus glanis | reverse complement strand
ATATATTAGGGCTGTCAAAATGAGTGTTAATGCAAATTCTTTTCAACAGCACTAATTTTATTAACGATATTAGTGATTAATACAAAATTAGTTTGACCATTTTTATTACAAATAAAAATAAAATAGGCACGATTAAAACCTTCAACGCAGCACACGTTTTTAATCACTAAACATTACCTTCCCAGACAATTTCAGCTTTGATCTCTGGAGTTCCCTGCTCATAAGAAGCACGATCATTTCTGTTTCGTTCTAAGGTTTTAAGGCTTAAAATGGTTCGTAATGACCTCCCTATTTTATAGATGTAGTTTATCTGAGAGACGCTGTTTTCCGTGTTCCTCTCAACTCGGAACACAGACGCTTCTTGAGATGTACTTTTTAAAGACAGCTATTCCAAATACTTTTCTTTGGCCTCCCTCTAGTTTTATGGATGTTTTCTCTGAGGGCCAGAGCCAGCAGGGCACTTTGACCACAGAGCAGGCCATTTACAACATGTTTACAGATAGCAATGATCAAAGGGACCTCAGAAATGAACTGGGCTCAAAAACAGGCCACATTTTGTAAGACTGGCACTCCAATGTGTAGCAGATGTTATTAGACACGGCCAGGTTGCACGTGTGCAGTAACAGTTGTGGTTGCTAGGTGGCATTTTTGTTGGTCTCGAACATGTAAACTATTTGTCTAAAAGTTTGAGGCCACTCAAAGGCATTGTTTTACATCAACGGCCTGAGGATCCATGAAATTACGGAGTAACACAGGAGCTTTGAAGATGGATTTGGTCTCTATTTAATGTCACCAGTCTGCTACAATGACTCGGGACTACAGCTTGCATTTGATCACTGCACACTTCAACAACAAGTATCTGTAATAATTAGACATTCGGTGCCACCCAGATTAGGATGGGTTTCCTCTTGGGTCTCTTCAGAGAGCAACTTGTCTACCAGGGCTGCTCCCAGAAGTGTTGTTTGGAAAAGGTTTGGCAGGTGGACTTTGGCAGATTGGATCATGTACACTGCTCAATTCCTGAAATACCATCTGGAATTGAACACTGTTCAAACCTGAGATGGTGTTGGAAACAGACGTCTCTATCTAGGCGTGACTTACATCTTGTTGAGGAATAAGTCTATTATGACCTCTCTGAAAGGGACGTACCCTTATCCATCCATGAGACCAGTAAACCTTTGCTGTGTGTTAAGGTGAACCGTCAACATTTTTTTCCCCCCCTTAGTCTTAAAGGTGTGTTGGTTCCTCCAGACATGGTGGCACAGATTATCCAGATTTAATTAAATACTTATGTACACGCCTAAAGTTTTATGAATACAAGACAACTTTCGGGGTTCCCCCTCGTTTAGAACTAGCACACCACAGTGAGCACAACTGGGCTTACTGAACCAGCTTCATTTACCACTTTGTTACTTTATTGAAATCACAATGTGCCTCCCCTTTCAACACCCGATTACCATTAACTTCAGAAAGTCTCCAAAATGTGGTCCTTTCTCAGTCTTATCTCTGGACAGTCCTTCTTTTGTGCGCCATCTAGAGGTTTTGATCCCCATTTAGCGTCAGTCAGTTTGGGGTTTCACACAAAATAAAAAATACTTGCTCTGACCCAGTCGTCTAGACCAGTGGGCCCTAACCAGTGTTGGGCAACGTTACTTTTAAAAGTAATGCATTACAATATTGAGTTACTCCCCAAAAAAGTAACTAATTACGTTACTTAGTTACTTTTTATGGAAAGTAATGCGTTATATTACTGTTGCGTTACTTGTATCTCTTTCACGCCTTACAGGTGTAATATAGATAATTGCCATTAAGAAATAAGTTATATTAGTGCAAAAGACATGTCTTAAACATTTAAAATGTTTAATAACTTCTTAGAGAACAATAAGACGATCGACTAAATTTTGACCACAAGGCTGAACACTTTCCAGTCGCACTTCTGTACACTGCTTTTCAATCTGCCTTCGCCGTCAGGAATGTAACTATCGTTCGTGTATATAAGGTTAAGGGTGTGGGCTGCACACCGGTGAAGTGGAGGGAGAACATACCTTCCGCTGTCATCTCGTAAAACATCGTGCAATTCAGTAAATATGACCTCGTCCTCGTCTACATCATTCTCTGCTTCATCATCAGCTTGAAACATTCTGAACGCTTTTACAAAGTTTGCGCTATTATCAGTGACCGTGGCAGTTTATCTTCCCACAAAGAGCAAACAAGCAGTGAATTTGCTCTCTATCTCCGCTGCGATGGCATCGTACATGTGTCTCCCACGGAAAACTTTTATTCTGAGCAGTCTATAGATCTGCAGTGGTGGAAAGTCGGCAAAAGTTTTCTATATTTCTGTCTCCATTTCCATATATGCAAAATTGCATAATGTTACATATATTCAACATTGAATATTCAACATTGAATCTACGTAGTCACGTAGAATGCGCGATTCTACGTGACTACGTTGATTTTAATTCGGTATTTATTTTTTTATGCAAAATAATTTAACTGAAAAGTAACTCGCATTACTTTTTTAAAAAAGTAACTCATATTAATGTGTAAATTTATAAAGTAACGCACTACTTTACTCGTTACTCCAGAAAAGTAATATTATTACGTAACGCACCTTACTTGTAACGCGTTACCCCGAACACTGGCCCTAACCCCCGGGCTGCTGACAGGGACCAGTCCGTGGGTCAGTTGGTACCGGGCCGTACAGAAAGAATACATAACTTACATTATTTCCGTTTTATTTATTATCTGATTCTGAATGATGTTTTATTTTGGACAATTACCGGATTCTCTCTGCCACATCTGTCTATGACTCACTCTTGATGCAGGTCAAGATGCCTTGGTCACATGTCTTACCTCCATCTGCTACCTTCTTAAAGGGGCTCCAGCAAATAACACATAATACATTACCGCTAAATTGAAACCCCCAAGATAGCAAAATGAACAAAAAACACCACAGTGGATTCACGTTTATTATTATATTTAGAAAATGCCAGTTTTTATACAGGTTGTATTATTTTATTTTGTTGTATTTATCTGCCACACGTTAAAGGCCGGTCCGTGAAAATATAGTCTGACATTAAACCGGACCTTGGTGCAAAAAAGTTTGGTGGTCGCTGGTCTAGACATCACAATTTGGCCCTTGGGAAATTTACTCAAATCCTTACGTTTGCCCATTTTTCCTGCTTTTAACACATCAAACTTGAGGACAAAATGTTCACTTGCCGCCTAATATATTCCACCGACTAACAAGTGCCATGATGAAGAGATAATCGGTGTATTCACTTTTCCGATAATAATGTTTAATGGCGGTATATCCAGGCCCAGCTCTAATCACAAGTCTCTCCACAAGGCTCTATGATCTCACTAAGATCATTTGCATCAAGGGATCTAATTTACAGCCAGTAAGGAGTCAATCAGTAAACAAGACGATGAAGTGTCTTCATAAGGAACACCATAAAAGGATAAGATCAAGTTTATCAGGTTTAGTGGAAATGATCAATGAGGAATAATCAATAACTTCAAATGAACAAAACACTTGGAGTCTAAAAAGTGTGCATGTTGAAACTAAAACCTAATACCACCTCCAAACCTTTTTTTTTTTTTTTTTATCGTGGCAAGACATTGTTTATATAGAAAATAAAGCATGATCATAATCAGTGAAACGTGCTTCATTGTGTTTGAACATCAATGCAAAAAAACAGTTCCTGTAGTGATGCTTTAAAATCCGTTTCTTGCTTCATGGGAAACATCGCAACCAATGTTATGTTCCAGTGAATGAGACACCAATGGCAAAAAAAAAGACATTTTAGATGATATTTTGAAATATGGTGTACTACGCCATGTAAGATTGAAATTCTATTAACATTGAGTTACATTACATTGTTGTACTTTCTATTTACACATATAAAAATTTGCTTCATTACTAGTGCATGACAATGCACAATATAAGGTCATAAAAAATGACCATATAAGATTAGAGACATTCATGCCACCACCAAAATCAATAATAGGACTTGAATCTTCCTCTTAAAAAAAAAAAAAACACAAAAAAAAAACCAAGGAGTCGAGCCTACATCAATTTCCATTGATTCACATTAAAAAAAAAAGGAGGTATTCCAAACCATTCTGATCAATTAAAAATACTGCCCCTCCCCTTTACACATGATGACTGACAGAGTAGTGTTCAGGTGGATTTTAAAGAACCGAGTATCCACTCTGGATACTGCTGATACGGTTCCCTCTCAGTTCTTCAGGTCGGGCACGCACAGAATTAAGAATCTCTGGTTTATGTCCTTCGGTTTTAGATGTAGAAGTCCAGCCTGCTGGAGATAACCTTGCAGCCCTGCATGGAAAAGACGCGCTCGTCTCGAGGGAAATAGTTCATGTCGTGCGCCATTTCCGTCACGGCATCCTCGTTGGGTTCCAGGCCCTTGTTGATCATCTCGGCTCGGCCGCACTGCACCACGTGTTTGTACTCCAGGGGGAGAAAGGGTACAAAGAAGTCCACCAAGTTCTTGTCTATGAGGTTAGTGTGCCAAAAACCACCTGGAAAAAAAGAGAAACAGGGGCGTATAAAGTAAAGCCTACATGCTTTTCAAACAACATTTTTTAATGGACTTTCATATGATAATCATCTTAATTTCATTAAAAACCAAATGTAATAAATAACCAACATAAGTACATACTTAACTGGATATCATTTTATTTCCCATTCAAATAATTGCTTATTTATGGATACTGACATATCTGACATACACTATAAGGACAAAAATATTCAGACGCCTGACATTTAGAGCCATATGTGGTTCTGTCCCAAATTGTTACCACAAAGTTAAAGGCATGCAATTGTATATGATGTATATGGATGCTGTAGCATTCGTGTTTCCCTTCAATTGAACTAGGAAGCCCAAACCTGTTCCAGCATGACATTGCCCCTGCGCACAAATCCAGCTCCATGAAAGTATGGTTTACATGATTGAGAGTGGAAGATCTTGAGGAACCTACTAAAGCGCTTTAACCTCAACCCTACTGAACACCTTAGGGACAAAATTGAAAGCGGACTTAAGACCCTTTTTGGCTGAATGAGCACAAATCTCCACAACCACACTCCAAAATCCAGTGGAACGTCTTCCCGGAAGAGTGGAGGTTATTATAACAGAAAAATGTGGAATAGGTTGTTCAAAATGTCATGCAAGTCAGGTGTCCACAAAGTTTTATCCAAACAGTCTGTCATGTACATAAGCATATTGGGGTTAACATTAAGCAACACCTGTTTAAATGATGCCAAGAGAGACAGCGCTGGCAATACAGAGTGACATTTCTACTGGTTTTGTGCCTGAATATTGTGCTCTGTTGAATCACATCATATCTGAAATAGGTGCTCTTATTTGAGCGGATCTGCCTACATCTGGGGAACGTGAATACGGTTCATTATGCTAAATATTCTTCACACAGTTTGAAATACTGTGCAACTTAAAGGTTATCGATAAAGGACAATCTTGTTCCTCTTTGTATCCCATTTACAAATAGCTGACGGCCACAGAACACACTCTCAGGACAAGGTATGGAAAGTGTCCTGCTCTCTTAGACTCTTGGATCATTAGCATCAAGAGTTACTTAAGTCAACACAGGAAAAACTGCTCGACGTACTATTCTTGTTGTTAAAGACGGACAGGGACAGCGCTGTCTCCAAATGCTTCAGCTCAATCGCTTCTCGATCTTTCCCTGCTTTCCAGAAATCCAGCGCCACCTGCACGATATTTTCACCCCCGGCGTTACTATTGAGTAGAAACACAAATGCAAAGAGGGCATTAAACCAACTCCAAATGCTGTAAATAGTTCATTTCATAATTTCATTTTGATAAAGTGATTTCCAAAGACAACATTTTGAAACCATATACTTATGGAATGTGTGGTGCATTGATAGAGTATAATTAACCTAGTGCAAGTTTCCGTGCTAGTGGACACGCAACAATGCAGCAACCTGGAAATACGCTCTAAAATACCAAGCGGGGGATCTGCAACATCTTGCTACACGTTACAAGAAACCTGATATGATAATTAATAATGTTATGGTGGAATCATTCTCGCTCATGCATTCTACTAAAAGGTACTATATACACTGATCACGCATAACATTATGGCCACCTGCCTAATATTGTATTGGTCTCCATTTTGCTGCCAAAACAGTCCTGATCCATCGAGCATTAACTTCTTCAGCAGTTTGAGCTACAGGAGCTCGTCTGATGGATCGGACCACACGGTCCAGCTTTCGCTCCCCCCGTGCATCAATGAGCCTCGGCCGCCCATGACCCTGTCCCCCGGTTCACCCCTTGGACCATTTTTGATAGATACTGAACACTGCAGACCGGGAACACCCCACAAGAGCTGCGGTTTTGGAGATGCTCTGCCCCAGTCGTCTAGCGATCAGAATTTTGCCCTTGTCAAATTCGCACAAATCCTTACGTTAGCCCAGTTTTCCTGCTTCCAACACGTCAACATTGAGGACAAAATGTTCACTTGCTTCCTAATATATTCCACCCACTAACAGGTGCCATGATGAAGAGATAATCGGTGTTATTTACTCCGCCGGTCATGATGTTATAATGGTGTAATGTTATACCTGATCGGTAATAAATGCCATAAATGTCTAAAATACGAATTTCAGGATGAAAATCCATGATGAGTATGTGATATTGCTTTGCCTGATTGCTTTACACTACAAATGTTACATTAAAAATCAAAGTCATTCTCTGTCTGAATACATACAGACCCTGCACCCAACAATGACCTGATCATATTAAATTATCCTGCAAAATTGCTTTCTGTCATAACACTTGTAATAACTAACATGAAACGAGCACTAGACTTTTTGAGCAAATACAATAGTGATAGTAAAGACCTTAGAAAGATAAAAATGGCCTTGCGGTAGGAGATGCCGTCCAGAGTTTCATAAAAATCTAAGTAGGGTTTGATGCTGTCGATCAGGCCCGGGTGCATTTTATCCATCTCGTCGAATATGAACATGGAGCGGGGGCAGGCGGAAACGTTGCCCTTTATCCACTGCTGCAGTTGTGACTAGAAGAAAAGAAAAAAAAAAAACACGAAAAAAGCTTACAAATATTCATCTGCACTATTCAGTAGTATAAGGCATTCTGTTCTCTAAATAGAGCCTGTGTCTTATATAGAAAGCAGCACTATATGGGGTTATTAAAATGCTATGCAGTACCTTGTACAATTGCAGGTCCACTTCGTGTGGGAAGTGTGCGGTGGCCGTGAACAAGTGTACGAATCCGCTCGACAGTCCACGTTGGTAAATGTTTTTGGCGATTAGCTGACTGACGAAGTTTTTGCCCGTGCCAGTCCAGCCATGCAGCGAGAGGACAAGAGGTTTCTTCGGGTTCTCGCTGTTCATGAAGCCAGTCACGGCTTTGAAGATGACACGAGATGCCACGTGCTGGCCAATCAGCTTGTTCTGAAGATCCACTTGTAGACCTGAAAACAAGAGAATACGTGGCCATTACTCAATTTGTAATTTGAAATGGATTTTTATAGTTTTATTTAAATGCAGTGGTCAAAATGTCCCTGGGCAGTGGAGCACGGTTTTAAAGCTGGCGATAAACACACGGAATTAATTCGTGGAAAATGTCAAGCAGCTTTTCCAGAGACAAGAAAACCATGTCGCTGATACTGTGCGAGATTTAACAGATAAATACATGAGCGAGAATAATTGTGAGTTTTATTAAACGAATAGTTTCCCATAACCTACTCTACACGGCTACTGCGGAGGGACTTTTTGAACGCAATGTATTTGCATTTTGATGTAATAATCAAATGCACTAAATGGGTTTTAGATTTCAGCAATAAATGTTTTTTTTTTTCTAAAACAAAAAAAAAAACGTTCATTTTAATAGACCGGTCTTATTTTCTGTCTCTTATTTAGTATTGCGCTTTAATAAAGAGAAAGTACTTCTTATCCGATTACTCGATTGAATATCATTACAATACCCGAATACTGAAATAATCGATAGCAGCAGAAGTAGTTGTTATGATAATAATCAATGTCAAATCGCTCCCAAAATGAAATTGGACAAAGTATGGGTGTTCTAGCCAGAGATATAGACTATATACACCCTATAAGAAGGTGTTTGGGATCTAATTGTCTAATTCACCTAATAAAAAACCCAGTCGAATCAGTTATTTATTCAGATTTTTTTCCCCCTAAAATAGGCAACTCAGCAATACAACCAGCTTTGGTAAGAAAGTTTTTGAATTGTGAGAATGCTCTCACTCTATTTCACATCCATTAATTTAGTTTACACACTACAGTTTTGTAATAAGTGTTTTAATGTACAACAGAAGTCAACCAAGAATACTGAGGAAACCCCATGAAATATAAGTCTGGGGAGATCCTGAAAACTTCCTAGATTGGAAAACGAAGCGGAAATCAAAACAGAAACCAAAACAAAGTCAAACACCAAGTTAGCGAATGCTAGTCAACCCTAGTTAATTCTTTCTACATCCCAATAACACACGAGCTCGACTTACCAGTCGCGTTGAAACCAACCCAGTTTGCATTACACGTCTCAAATAAATAATTGTACAAATGACTTCCCAATGCGGCCACGCCAGCGCCTGCCACAATAGTTGTGCTTATAGGTTCAAAAGCATGTACAATAACGCTGGTTATCAACATCAAGTGCAACACCGACGACGCCTTTTCTTTCATTTTCAGTCATTTAAGTCATAAATGACCGGGGTTTTTTTGTTGCGGGGGAAACTGAATCAGCTTTAAAAACCGAATCGGCTCCAAACTGCAACGGAGAGTTCCGTGTAGCCGTCCCAAGACGTCATTTGCACGCGACACAACACGGTAGGGCGCACACACAAACAGGCAGCGACGCAGTGACGCGATTTTCCTGCGACGCACAGAGAGCTTAGCGGAAATAATATAGATCAATAATATAGCAAGTTGTTTTGTAAGTAAGTAATAATGTATGGTATATAAAATAAAATATGAATATATATTATATGATATGTATTTATATAATAAGAACCGAGCACAAAATGGCTTTTGTGGGACATTGTTCACATGTTCCCTCCCCCCTAATCGCACCAGCTATACACCTTAAATAGGTTTTAGCAGATAAAAGCATCTATTAATAATATATCGTGATGATAAGTGAAAATAAACCCATGCAGCTACGACATCCAGACCAAGATGTCAAGCAAGACAACTTCCTGTTCAGGAATAAAAGTACCCATACGAGACAGATAACACACTCCACACACACCTGTTTTGTTGTAGGAGATCCACTCTGGTCTGCAGCACTCTTGAAAGTAGTACAGCAGATTTGGATACCCGGCTAGAAAGCCGGTTACAGCGGCGGCAATGCCGACAGCCAGGCTGGTCGAGATGGGCTCGATCGCTTCCGCCGTCATGATCATTAAACTCCATCCTGAGCAAAGGAGTGCAACTAAGATCCATTTTCGCCGCATGTCTGTTTTCTGGTGCACGGCTGATTTCGAGTACGGGCGGTTTAAATTGACCCCCCCCTTAAGGCTTCTCGATTTCCAAAAGTACCGTCTGATTGTACGGTATCGTGTGATATCGCGAGATCTTGCTGTGAGCGCTCGAGCGTCTGTAAAAATCAATACGCAATAAAAGGAATATTGTCTCCTTTTATTACAAATGAACTCATTATGAGTTCATCAAACCCGAGGGGAATTGTGAATCAGGCGCACAGTCCTGTAGTGTATTGATCGGAAATAGTTACTAAAATGGACCTCTGCACCTGTCACCTTTCACCTAATAACAATAACAACTTCGCCAAGTCAGACTCAGGTTCTTCAATGCAAGTTAACTTGCATCGTAGTTCAGTTGCTATGGCAACGCATGATTTTAAACAGACCCAACATGTCAGGCGAATGTCAAGGCTTTGTCTCTTTTGATAAAAAAGAGCGGTTTAAATTATTCAGTTGCTATGGCAACGTATGCTTTTGAACAGGTTCATCATGTCAGGCGAATGTCAAGGTTTTCTCTTTTTTTTTCAGTGGTGGGCCGTCAGGGCAAGCAAGGCCTTCTCTGCTGGCCTAAACTGTATCAGAATTACTGACTTACATTTTAATCTATATTCTTGCCATGAATATGTTTTCAATTATCCCCAATAGTCTATTCTCTTCATTTAATAACCTTGCTCTCGGTTGCACTGCTTCTCGTAGTGTCTGTTTACTTTTAAGTTTATGTCCAATCATATTGAATCAAATCGATTAGCGTGTGTGAAAATTGACAGAAATTGATTTGATTGCAGATACACAAATACACAGAAGTGGTCAGTTTATGAGGTTTATATTGATGTTACTACAAATGACATTGGTTACAGCAGGGGTTCAGAGATTTCTCATACAAAACCAAAATTTCAATCCTCATCACTCATACTTAATCCTCATCACTCATACCCTCACTCATACTTAAT
>JAAIIK010000085.1:1016391-1031238 GCA_014706435.1 Silurus glanis | reverse complement strand
GTTCCACTTCATGATTGTGTCCCACTTGTTGTTGATTCTTCACAAAAGATATAAAACTGTAATTTTATACTTTCGCAAGGCACTGTATATATATATATATATATATGTGTATATGTGTATGTGTGTATGTATGTGTGTGTATGTATGTATGTATGTGTGTATATATATATATATATATATATATACACATGTGTATGTGTGTGTGTGTGTGTATGTATATATATATATATATATATATATATATATATATATATGTATGTATGTATGTATGTATGTATGTATGTATGTATGTATGTATGTGTGTTCATTGCTTCTTTAGTTTCTATTTTAGTTTGTATGTTGTAAGTTAATGGTTTATATCTGTTTGTATGTCTATCAATCTGTATATATGAACCTATATATGAAAATATGTATATATATAATTTCTTTAATTTGCGGGCTAATCACAAAAATAAAATTTTTTTAACGCTGAACGCAGAATGTTCCTGCGTTCACGTGAACGTGACCTGTTAATCGGTGAATAACAACGGCTAGTGGAGGAGCAAAAGAGCTTGAGAAGCCTCTCGCGTGATTCAAATTGTACGTATGGAAGCATTTCCTTGCTGTAACTTTTCTTGTAATAAATGGAAAGCAAATTATATTTGTCTCCTTCCCCTTTTTTTTATCTATCTATCTATCTATCTATCTATCTATCTATCTATCTATCTATCTATCTATCTATCTATCTATCTATCTATCAGTAATACATATAGCTTGCTGTCAGGTTCTTTACTTGTGATATTTGTTCCTGAAGTAAGTTTTTGGCCACTGAAGAGGCTTCTTTTCTCATGGCTTCATCACAGTTCACACTCACCTATAATGTCAGTAGTTCCTCAGATTGCCAGCAGCATTTGCAGCTCTTTAATTGTTTGTGCTTGCAGGCAATCTAAGTTTTTAGCGTTTGTGTGCCAACTTTCTTTATCACAAACCTGTGCTAGACACGTATTGTCGCCAGTGGCTTGTAAACCTTTATTAGCCTTTAGGACTCAAACACGCTTAACAGAATATAGTGAATTTAGTCAAATTGCTGTAAATTCTATATATAGTACTGAAGTTAATTTTATTCTTACAGCACATACTAGCCTTAAGGATAATGTGCGTGTTTTCTAAGATATGAAGAACATGTGTATTCTCCACCTTAAGGCACAGAGAAAATCTGGGAGATAGAGACCCCATTTGGCACTATATTGGCTCACAGAGAGCAGGAATGTCATGCTGCTCATCGGGACTAAAAAAAGCCTCAGTCGTGTGGGAAGGAGCGGATGATCAGGTGTAAAGCTCGCAGGACTTCAGGAGAGAATGCAGTATTGAGACCAGGGCTGCAGCTATCGATTATTTTAGTAGTCGAGTAATCTACCAATTAGTCCATCAATTAATCAAGTAATCGGATAGGAAGTTATTTTTATTTATTAAAGAGCAAAACTAAATATCAAAGAGATAACATGGTCTCTTAAAATGAATACAAAAAAAAAAATAGTTTTCCTTTTTAGAAAAATTTACATTTTTGTTGCTGAAATTGCAATCTGTGAAAACTAAACCCATTTAGTTGATTTAATTGCAAATTTAATCAAAATACAAATATATGAATAAAAAAATATATAAAAATCTATTTTAAATTACGTAAAAAAAAAAACCTGTAAACTCACTCTATGGTGTTTTCTTTACGTTTGAGCTTAAAATGATCCCGAACTTTGGAAACTTTCTGCTCTGTTCTTTGGCCTAAATCTCCCTCCTCGCCCCTCACCGTTTTCTCTCTCCGTTCCTCCATTTTTTTCATTTTGCAGCGTCTTCTGTGTTTCCCTGTCCAGTGGTCTCATTTATAAAAATGGCGTACGCACAAAACGAGGCTGAAAACCTGCGTTCGCCACTTTCCACTAACAGGATGTGATTTATGAAAGAAATTACAAATAAAGGGGAATTGGCTTCACAGATTTCTCGCACAACCTTTGCGTGGAACGTTTATAAACGAGACCCCAGATCGGTCTAGTGTTTAGCGAGTGGTGCGTCGGTAATAATGGTCCGTGGGGAAACGCAGTGCTCCGTGTGTAGTTAAATGGACTAAACGAAGCATTGAGGAAAATAAATTGCCTCAATGCTTTTTCTTCTTCGTATTCGAAGGAACTGTTTCAGCCCTAATTGAGAGATAAATAAGTCTCTTTTGGCTCATCTCGAAGACCTTGAGCGGATTAGGAATATTCGTGGTGGCACTAAATTTTAAGATATTTTTTTTTCCCTTGAACGGGGAAAGAAGGAGGAGTCACTAATGTTTAACAAACTTTTTCTGACTAATCGCCTATGAATCATTTCCATGATAGGGTTAGGGTCTTACAGGACGGTCTTGCCTTGATCCACGGGGCATAATTTCAAAATAATGTAAATGACATACTTTGGTGTTCACAGATAGCAGATTGCATCAGAGTCTAACATTTATCGAGGAATTCGGTGCAGCCTTTTGCATGCTCTCCAGCGCCATCGTCATCAAAACACCAGCTGTGGTTTGTGATGACCTTGAACAACTACAGTACTGAATGTGGTCATTATACAGTTATTATATTATACATTATACAATGTGTCCCTTATGCATAAGAAAATAATAAAAGTATTAAACTGGGTATTTCTGTAGCTCGGACTACATGGTTACTGTGAATGAATGAATGAATGAATGAAGAAATGATATTTCGGTTGTAATCAGAGCTACACAGACGTTTTTTCTGAGGCTGTTTTTGTCCGTCTTTATAGTTGTGTGTTGTCTGTGTTTTTTTGTTTGTTTTATTTTTTGTTTTTTTTAGGATCCCTCAGTGACACAAGTGACGCGGAATGTGCCACCCGGCCTGGAGGAGTACAATCCATTTACAGATACAAAACCCGTAAGTCTATTTATATCACATCACGAAGATAAAATTGTATTTATGCAACATACAATAAAGTCAGTCATTCCGTGAGCTACATTTAACATTCTATAGTATACAGTATACAGAATTTCTCACCTCGAAACAGTTATTCAATAGCATAATATGGATTTGAAGAAATATCCCATTGTACAGTATTAATATTTAATTTTTACTGTTATATTAGGCTCCGCCTGGCTCAGGCCCTAAAGTCCCACCCACTGCGAACACACAGCCAGCCATCATGAAGCCCACCGAGGAACCCCCAGCTTATTCACAGCCACAGCAAACACAGGTATATACACACACACACACACACACACACACACACACACACACACACACACAAACACAAACAAATCTATTCTCATTCCACTAGTAATGGGGTAGTTGAAAGTGCAGCTACAGTGACTGCAATAAATCATTAATTCTATAGCAAAGGAAACCAAAATCCCAAAGCACACTGTGTTCCGACATCTAGCTGCTTCATGCACCTGATCTCAGATGGCATCATGGGATCACAGCATTACTTGTAACACCACGTTTAATTTTGTAGGGAAGATTGTTCGCCAGTACCGGCTTTGTTACCATTTGAAAGGATGCGGTCGTTATCAGGTCATTTGTAAATAATATTGAAAACGCAGTAAATGACATAACATTGGCTCGCTTAAGCCAAGCATTGCACCAGTTACAGTGAACTGGAGATTTTTGTCCTGGTAGACTGAGAAACTACCTAATCTGTGTGTGGTAAAAAAAAAAGTCTCATGTTTATTCTTCAGTGGTCATGGCTGCAATACCCAAAGTTTAAATTTCTACACTTTTGGCCAAACCACAATAAGGGTGTATTTTAGAGCCAAAAACTCAATGTCAGATAGGTTTCCCAGTGAGATTGTACAATGTGCAGAGATGTGAAATCGAAATCTCTGACCTTACATTCAAAAGCATTTAATATGTCAGAAAACAAAAACTGGAAACAAAAAGACTGGATGTGAAACAGACCCTTCAGAAGGCTGTGTGAGAGGGTTTTTTTTCCCAATTCGAAAAAACTAATTAATGTTTACTCAATAATCTAGAATAGGACCTGAATATAAAATTTAAGGCACAAAATGGTTACCTGAAGCATTAGTACTGGTAGCAGCACACAAAAATGTCAGAGATTTTGTTAACCAGTTGGTAAATTCAAAAGAAAATAAAGTTTTAACAGAACACCAAATTTCAATGCACATAATAAATAGCATACGGTATTTATGGGGAGTGTTAATCCTTGCATTGTGTTTACATCTTTGTTGTTTGCTGTCATGATTTGTCCTAGATCATTATAAAATATTTTTAAATTTCTGGCCATGATCACAAAATCTAGTAAAATAAGTTGTTTGTTGCTTATAGGGTTATGTACAGTACCTTAGAGGCTTTTTTGTGTGTGTGAAAAATTGGTTGAGAGTGAATTCCATTCAGTCATCACAAAGACGTTGTCTAATATTGAGACCAGTATAAAAATCCATTCATGGGTCCAGTTGACCCATCTTCTCATGGCTACTTCAAGCATGACAACCCACCATTTTACAAAGCAACAGTCACCTCAATCTGGCTTCATGAACATGGTAGTGACTTCAGTGTTCTTCACCAGACCTTCCCAGAATCCAGTAGAACACCTCTAGTATGTGGTAGAAGATAAAAGTGCACCTGAAGAACAAACAGCACATGGTATTGCCCTCAGCCATTAGTGACATATGGTGGAATGTTTAATTCAGCATGGCCAGAAGAGAATTCAGCATGGCCTATAAAGAAGGATGACCAAGGGGATTGTTCTGATTTATTCAAATCTCTAATAAAACATTTGTTCTTAATGATAAGGTACAAAAATAGGTAAGAGTCAACATATGATGCAAATTTAAAAGTTATGTAATAGATGTAGAGTCATGCATACCTGCATATATAATCAAATACTGGTTTGATTTTTTTTTTTTTTTAAGGTGGAAAATGAGCAAGAAGTCTGTGTGTGTGCGTGTGAGAGGACAAATGGTGCCAGCTAGAATTTAGCCGTAGGGAAGTAACACATGGTCACATGAGGGGTATTGCGTCCTAACATGAAATCGGCCGTTTTGATCTCTAACGTGACCTCACTTCGCCTAGAGGACATTTAGTACCAGAAACATTTGCAAAAGACGGACAGAACTTCCTGTTCTTCCCATTGGCCATCAGACGAGGTCTATTTAGTTGCAATCTAAAGACCTACTAGCAACACTGCACAGAAATAAGGTAATGAAAAAAAATAATAAAAACGCACCACAGCGCCAATAAATTCTCGAGCCTGATTGGTCAGAAGGTGTTCATTTTCTATAGCATTAGATATGACAGTAGTGTTATTATTCAGTAAATGCATAAGTAAATTCATGTAAGGCTCGTGAGGAAGTAACAGTTTGTAGCTGCTATAACATAAGTGATAAAAAAGACCATGGTCCATTAATATAATATAATATATTTTTGGAAAATTGCTATTGTTTTAGAGGAATGAAACACTTTGTAGAAGATTTGTTAGTGTGGTGATAATAGTGTTATGCTGTGTCACGTCACACAACCTTGGCCTAGATCATTGTTCTGTGAATAGAGAACAATGATGCTATTATTACTTGTCCATCAGAAAATAAATAAATAAATAAATAGATGGATGGTTGGTTGGTTGGTTGGTTTCCCCTGGTTAATCAATTTGTTCAACCTGCATTTTATAATTGGGAGCATTCTATTGTGTGTGCATGCTGCAGGATCAGGTACGGGCCCAGGCCGAATTGCTGAGGAGGCAGGAGGAGTTGGAGAGAAAAGCTGCAGAGCTCGACCGCAGAGAAAGAGAGATGCAGTCACTCAATGCATCTGGAGGTGTGAACTATACTGACTTCTTACTAAATGTAGCATGTCCACTGTACACCTGTATCCTACCTTACAAACTGAAGACTGTTCTCCCTTTATTGTGCTTCCTTTTTATCATTAATAAAGCCTTGGAAAACGATACATTTGTAACAAATAAAGATGATCGCAATAAATAATAGGTACATTTACGTTCTTACATTTTCCAAATTGAGTGTTGTTTGTTTGTTTTTTTCTTTCTTGCTTGGCCACAATTAATGTTCTAATCGTTAGCCAAAGGTTAAACCTCCTGCTTTCTCTGTCTTTTATTCCTCACAGGGAGGAAAAACAACTGGCCACCGCTGCCTGAGAAGTTCCCTGTGGGTCCTTGCTTCTATCATGATATATCAGTGGATATCCCAGTGGAGTTTCAGAAGACAGTCAAGATAATGTACTACCTGTGGATGTGTGAGTGCCTCCAGTCCAATCACAAGTCACTTATCCAAAGCTCTTTTCTTCTCTGTCAGCCAATCAGTACTGCTGTTTTTTTTTTTATTTATTTTTTTTTATTTATGCCGGATTTGTGTGCTGGCCTGGGAAAACCATTCACACGGTTAACATTTTCTACTAGATGTATAGTTCTTAAAATAAACACAAAAAAAAAAAACTACAGGCTTTTCTGAACAGAAAAAGCTTTCTCTAGCATTGTAAACGTCTTGATAAAAAGTACAAAGCTGTTCAGGTATTGGAGAAATATAAGACGTGATATATGAGACTTAAACCAACATCTTCTATCAACATCACTGTGACCCTTCTATATGTATGTGTTGCTTTGCGATTCATGTATGTGGGGGCGACAACAAAAAACATTTTCGGCTCGTAACTTGTATTCTGCAGGTGGGCATTAATTAGTGTGTGTGTCTAACTTTTAGAAAAGAAGAAATCTCAGTCTGCATTTTGACTTGTTTTGTATGAGTTTGGGCTTATTAACTATTATGAATTAAATTCAAATGGATAAATATGTGATGAGACAAAATCAAAATGTACTTTTGTTAGATAAGAGTTTTTTCCACATATACACTCACCGTCCAGGTAAATTGGAACACCAGTATTATAGTATTATATAGTAAAACCAGATTATTTATGCAGGTATTCTCAGACTGAGATTTCTAAAATACTCTGAGGTACATACATAATACTTTTTCCTCATTCCTATGTTTTCCTGGAAAGTTAAACTGACGCACTTAATCTGTATCTGCATGGTTTTATGCGTTATTCTGATTGGAGTATGGCATGAATGAGCAGGTTCTTAATAAACCGGCCAGTGTAGAGTGCAGCCGGAAAGTATTCGCAGCACTTCACTTTTTCCACATTTTGGAAAATGGATTAAGTTCGTTATATTCTAATACACTTGCAAAGATTTCATATACACTTCTTTCATGTTGTCATTATGGGGTATTTCTTGTAGAATTTTGAGAAAAATAAGTGTAAAATTTTGGTTTAAGGCTGTAACGTTACAAAATGTGGAAAAAGTGAAGCGCTCTGAATAATTTCCAGAAGCACTGTCTTCTCTTATCCATTTGCTTGGCAAGTTTCAACTTGTCATATGCTACCAGAACTCTAGACATATAGCCCTGTCGACAGCTTCCCAGTATTTATTTATGGAGGTGTGGGAGTTTTATTTTGGGGTTTTTTTTGTTAAATTTTTTATTTTCAAAATCCAAAAAATATTTTTTTTTACACATCCCAGATTGTCAGGAAGCTGGGGTCAGTGCACAGGATCGGTCATTTCTCATGGCCTCATCAGTGACTGTTTGGCAGTGCTGCGGCTTAAACCCCCGACATTATGATCAGTAAGCTGGAGCCTTAACCGCTCAACCACCACATCCCCGTGTGCTTAATATGAATAGATAGATGCATAGTCAGTGAATTGTCAGTGTTTTCATGTATATGTTATTTTTTCCTGTTTTTATTGGGCACTATAACAGCTAGCATTAGAGGATGCCTGGTGTAATTGTCGAAAGCTGAAAGATATTTGCACAAAAGTATGGGGACACCTGCCATTTTCAGCCATATGTAGTTCTTCCTTAAATTGATACCATAAAGTTAGAGGCACATCATTTTATAGGATGCCTTCAGAATAAGTAGCATTCAGTTTTCCCTTCATTTGAACTCCAAACCTGTTCCAGCATGACAATGTCCCTGTCCATGAACATATGGTTTATGTGGTTTGAGATCTTGATTGGCCTGCTGAAGACCTGTTACAACAACACTGGCTGCACCTCAGGCTTCCTCACCTCTGAATGAGCACAAATCTCCACAACCAGACTCTAAAATGTAGAGTTTTTTAGACCATCAATTCAAAAGTTTGGAAGTTATTAGAACAGAAAATGCGGGAATAAATGGTGAATAGGATGTTCAAAAAGCACATATAAGTTGTATAGTCAACGCATTCACAAGCTTTTATCCTTATAATGTATATTTTCCTACTTTTCTGTTGTTCTAGATCAGTGAACCTGTGCCCACTTGTATACTTCTGTATTCTGTGTAGATTCCTGAGAGAGCTTGACTGAGACGAGTGGAATGCAGTGTGTCTTCTGCAGTAGTAGCCTTTAAGGTTCATTTTTAATGTGTGCGCTGGGCTTTTTTGTGTAGCTTGAACAAACCAGGCTGTTTACTGTATGTGTTTAACACTATTCTATATACTGTAAACTCTAAAAGACATCTGGAAATTGGCCATGCCTCAGTCAAATATATCCTCTGATCACCCTTTTACGTCTAGGGATTTAATGCATTGGACTGCTGCTACACGATTGGCTGATTTGCTACTAAATAACCACATAAATCCAGCTGTTCCTATGAAAGTGGTCGTGAATTTAAAATCTCGTCTGCAAATTGTACCACACAGCTGATGCACTATGCATGCAAACGTTAACATTTTTAACGTTTCCGTTTTTTGTGACTGTTATTTCTGGTGCACTGATGATCCCACTCCTTATGTTGAGCTCTAAATTAGATCTGCTGTAACATGCCTACTTCATTATCAAACCTAAAAATGGGGCTGTTTGGTAAAAACAAGTCTTTGTAGGTGCAAATGGCTCATTCTTTTTACTTAGTTGTTTTTTTTTTTTTTGGAGTGAGATTGTGATGAAATTGTTTAATGAAATCTTTTAAGGCTTTTGTTTTTTCTTTTTTGTGTTTTTTACTATTAAGAAATTGTGTTTAAAAAAAAAAACCCAGCTGAATAGTGTTTCATAAAGTTAGTTGGAGTAAAAGTGTTCTCTTCTGTTGGATAAATAATGTTTCCAGAAAATAAAAGGAGGCTACTGAAGCTGATTAGTGGCCAGGAGGTAGTGAATGCAAAACGGATAACTAGTTTTACCCAGACACACTTGTGTGAGGCCCCTGGGCTGGTGATTTTGTCCAATGTGGAATAGAATAATGAAGTATAGTCTTATAATACATTTTACAGCACTATTTAACTCTTCTATATAAGCAATTTAGTTAGCAAAGGAGTGTATGAATAGGAGGAATAAAATGAATAGTCAATGCTTCATTATAAAACTTTTCCAGCCTGTCAGTGTTCAACCGGGAGTCATTCATTTAATGTGGCTTATTTCTACAGCACTGAATAATTAAATGAGCCTTTTCTCCTCTCCTTCTCATTTTGCATTAGGCTGATAATGGCAGAAGGATTAATATTGTATCTGACATGGATATAGAAAAATGAGGCTTTATTTTTAGGGCTGGTGTCTTTGCTCAATTAAATAGTTTAGTCGTTTTATTAATATTTATTTAATTTCCAAAACGCTATCGGTTTAACACAGTGTAATTACTTCTGAAAGGCGGTAATGAACCTAATTTCGGATGTTTAGCATTAGATACTTAGTGGACAAGCCTGGGGTTGTCTGAGGCGAGATATTTCGAGGGGAAAAGAAAAAGGGAACCCACTCTCTTCTAATAGACTACTGATATAAATCATTATGCTTTCGAGCAAGTGTGGAAAGGATTTCTCTTTTTCTTTTGTAACAGCCGTTTATGGGTTTAAGGAACTATACAGATGGGCAACATATAGTCATCATTTCTTTATTATTCACACCACAGTGTGTGCTTGGGTAAAGCCCACACCACAAGTCACATGCACCAGTTCTCCGCATTACCTCCCAGTGCTAAATATGGGTAAAGATTTCCAAGTTTCAATGTTCTGAAGTATATTTTGTTTTGTTTTTTTCTCCCCAGTTCACACAGCAACACTGTTCCTGAACATCTTCGGCTGCTTGGCGTGGTTTTGTGTAGATGCCACGCGTGGTGTTGACTTTGGCCTGGCCATGCTGTGGTTCATGCTCTTCACTCCCTGCTCATTCGTCTGCTGGTACAGACCACTGTATGGGGCGTTCAGGTAACGTACGCACAGGTTCATTTGAATTACCATGATATTATTTAATCATGATAAGATTTAAGCTCAGCCTAAAGTTCCATAGACGTTTAGTACTCACTCGTAATCAGTGCGTTCTTTTAGATTTAAAGATTCGATTTTGACATATTAGATATTTGAACAAAATATTGCTACGCCTTGTGTATATTATAGGAAACATCAGCGCACACGTAAATTTGCACACTGCGAATAATAACCGTCTAAATGTAAGAAATAAATGCATGATTTAGGAAGATACAGACTAGAAACAAGTCAAATGATCTGCCAGTGCAATAATATAATTACACTTTAGATTTCTTAAAATAAGAAAACATATCTAGGCTTTAGTAAAAAAACAAATGTTTAAAAAAAAAAAAAAGCAATAAAACACCTATTTCAAGCATTCAATGTAGTCTAATAAACATTAACAAGCTAGATTAAAGTTATTTTTGTATTTATTATTATTGCTTTCCTTAATATGTGTGATCTTAAAACCGGAGCTACTAAACAAGAGAATGCCTTTTAATTTAAGATTTGCCATCATTATATATTCTGTTTTAAAATGAGACAAAGCATTTAAACTAGAAACAAGATTGCAATTGAAACCAAGATCACGGCTGCATGTGTATTGTCAAGAATTATTTATTCAAATTAAGACTTTGAATTACTTTTTGCAACATAAAACATTATTGAATGATTTTATTTTTGGTTATTACTGACCACTAAAAGATATTCAACGTAAGAAACTGATATCAGACTACAGAACAACTTAGTAAAAAGCCATAAGTACTTTGTATAAATAACAAAGTTCCAAAAAAATTAAAACCCTACCGTCTTATAATTTATTAGGTTGTAAAAAAAAATGTGTTGGTGTTGATATTGTGGCGACTCGCCGCCGCGTCGGGCTGAACACAGACACGGGAAACTTAAATCGGGGTTAAAGTGTCTTTATTAGGGAACAAAAACTGAAAGCTCCGATGCCTCAGGTCTCTGCCACGGTCACCATCGGCTCGTAGGTCTCGGGGTCTTCCTGCCGCATGGCCGATGAGTCTCCCTCACTTACGAGGTGTTGCGAGGGTCCGGCGGGAATACCTCTTCCGCATCTGCCGTCTTTTGCCTGTAGTGAGAGAAATAGGGAAGAGAGTCGCTATTTGTCGGGAGCCCAAGGTTCCTCCTAAAATAACTAACTTTAAGCTTGAATAATAACTAAGTAAGAAAATAAAGATAAATAATCGTAACAATCATCATAAACTAACACGATCTGTGCTTGCATAATATTTAACTCTTAAAATAAGATCAATACAAGATGAGGAGTTTTTTTGCAGTGCGCAAAATCAATATAATGTGTGTTTACTGATAAAAACCCGGACACATTTAATGATATTCGGTCTCCATCTGTCTCTCTCTGCAGGAGTGACAGCTCTTTCCGTTTCTTTGTGTTTTTCTTCATCTATATCTGTCAGTTCGGCGTTCACGTGATGCAGGCGATCGGCATCACGGGCTGGGGAGTCAGGTATTCTCACACGCCGATTTCTTTTTAGAGCTTTAGAATTGCTTTTGCGTTTTATTCTCTCATGCCAATAGAATCAAATATTTGTGTGTGTCTAGCGGTTGGATCTCAGCACTGACTGGCCTTAACAAAAGCATTCCTGTCGGCATCATTATGATCCTGATTGCTGCTCTGTTTACCGCCTCTGCTGTCATCTCTCTCATCATGTTTAAAAAGGTAAAAAGTGCTCGTCTGAAATGGAAAATAAGGCATATGGATCAAGAGAACATGGCATGTTTGTTGCTGTATTTTTTAGAATTCTTACACCAAAAAAAGAACTAGTCAATGTATTGACATTACATCAGTCGCATTCTATAATGTGTGTGTGTGTGTGTGTGTGTGTGTGTGTGTGTGTGTGTGTGTGTGTGTGTGTGTAGGTCCATGGGCTGTATCGGACCACTGGTGCGAGCTTTGAAAAGGCCCAACAGGAATTCGCAACCGGCGTCATGTCCAACAAAACGGTTCAAACAGCGGCCGCTAATGCCGCCTCGACCGCTGCTCGTGGAGCGTTCAAAGAGCAATTCTAATAGGCCGAAAGAGAGCAGGCCAGATTTCAAGCTCCTCCCCCTCCCCCTCCTCTTTTATCATTCTTTCTTATTGTACTCCTTTGACTTGTGAGTCATCTGTAAGCCTGTTTCAGATGTGGAGGATCCCAGACTCCACCCCTTCATTGCCTCGGTGCACTCCATTGGCTAACTATGACTCTCTTCCCTTCACTCAGAAGATGCACTCAACTGACTAATGCTGAGATTGTGTGCACGTGTGTGTGGGTGTGTGTGTGTGTGTGTGGGTGTGTGTGTGTGGGTGTGGGTGTGTGTGTGTGGGTGTGGGTGTGTGGGTGTGGGTGTGTGTGTGGGTGGGTGCGTATGAGTGCGTGTGCGCTTGTCATACTCCATTCACTTTCCAGTTGTCCATTCAGATTGAGCATGTGCTGACTGAAGTTTTTAATTTTGAAAAAAAAAAACTATACAGGAAGTGATGTGAGCAAGGATTCTGACCACTTGCTCCAAACATGAGTGAACAGAGGGTTGTTGCCATCCAAATCGTCTACACGATCCGCAAATATCTCATACCAACAAGCATTTCCTTCCTGCTGCGCATCGGCCAGTAGGAATGTCCCTCACTAAATGCACCCAATGGGAGATTCAGGTGGCTCTTCTGTTGCTTTTTTTAATCTCCGATTCTGCCTTACATGCTGTTCCTGCTTTTCTAAAAAAAAAAATAATAATAATAATAATAAGTTGAAGCTCCGTCACGTCGGTTCTGAGGCTTGTTCGATGACCTACAAACACACGAGTTGGGTTAGACGTGCTCAGGAAGCTGACTAAGCCTCGGCTCACGTCCTGTATCTGAGGTTTTAGGGTGCAGTGAGAAGTAAAAGCCTTGAAAGAAGTAAACACTACCTGCAGTGAAATCCTTCACTTCTGTTTTTCTAATGGCACGCTTCAGAGACGCAGAAAAATAGAGCAACGATTAGCATGCTAGCACTCGTGTTAGGTGTTGGTGTGTGTGTGGAGTGTATTTGAGTCGGTCTGAACTCCACAGCAAGTGATCTCACTTATTCAAGTCTTATCATTTCAAAATTGCGTATTAATTAATGCATCCTCGTAGCCATGAGCACTAAGAAACAGCTGTCAGAGAAACAACTCTCGCGAGTGTGCGTGTGTGCGCGAGTGGTAGCTACAGTCATCTCTTTACAGTATTGACTTCAGAACTGACACTTGGATGTTCTCACTGTCACTTGACTATGTTACTATGAGACATTTTGCTCATAGCTTTATTTTTAAAATCCTGTTTTGGTTTTTTTATCCTTTCTTTTTGCTATTGTAGTGTTTCCAGTTCGATCATCTCACGATGAGCTGCAAGTCGTTCTTCCTTTTTTTAATTTTTTTATTTTTAGAATTTGTTCCAACAAACGGCACCTGAAATTTTGTTCCTCGTTGATACTAATTAAATCGGGAAAATCCATCGAAAGTTATAGCGTGAGCCTGTGCGTGCATGTGTTGCGTCGGATTGTGGCTTTTAAGTTGTGATTTTGAACTCAAATGACATTATTAGTTGAAGCACTGAGGAGGTGGTGACGCGAACGTCGTCCGAGCAAACCTAAGGGATATTTGTATATTTTGTAAAAAAAATAATAATTAATAATAATTGACGAGTGGTTGCCTGTTGTCCTAAATAATTTCATCGTACTGTACAAATGCACTCTTGTCTCCCTCTGCAGTCGCATGTTGAGTAGTTTAAGTTTTGTATATTTATTGTATAAACACAGGAATAAAATACGAAAACGGACTACTTAATGTGCTACTAGTAGTGTTTTTTGTTAAGATTTTTTCTTTTTCATTTCTAATTAGGCGAGTAGCAGCTATTTTAAAGCTGATTGGAGCACTGATAAGTCGAACCCTAAGGAGACGCACCTCACCAACATCTCAAAAGTCTTCCATATCATTCAGCTCTTGATATGAGATCATGCAGGTAGAAAACTAAACCATGACAGCGCTTTTTCTATATATTTTCTCTTTACTGAGCCTTTTGCTTCTCCTATACCAGACTCAATAAAGTGGGAAAGTAATATAATAAACCAGTTTGAAGGATTCAGCTTGGGAAGAAATGCATAACTGTCTTTTACTTTTAGTTTACCTGAAGTTCCTACCTGGATTGATGAGATGAGACTACATAAATATGATTTAGATCAATATTATCGTCACCCCATCTTCCTTACAATGTGGTTATACTAGTAACTGTCAGTGCACTTGGCAGCGAAGCAATACACCATTCCTCTGTGATATCATTTCTATATCAAAATAAATTATACCATAATCATATTTTGCAGGTTGGTATCATTTAGAAAGGGGTTGTAGCTTATAGAGTAACTTCCTGCCATGTATTTGTTATTGTTCAGGCCCCTGCAGCTTTAATTGTGATTTGGGTAGTTCAGAATACGCAGTACCCTGTAAATGCTGTTTATTTACATCAAATCAATAGATTTCTCAGCTCTATGATGGGTGCAACATGCAAAAAGTGCAGGTATTCTTACATGAAACATCCCAATTTTAGGCAAAGCCCTCTTTTAAACAAGATCCTAAACATCCATTAAACATCCCGTTTTTATATTT
>JAAIIK010000085.1:995009-1015991 GCA_014706435.1 Silurus glanis | reverse complement strand
TATATATATATATATATATATATATATATATATATAATGTACATTGTTAAAAGTGCTATGCAAATCAAATTGAATTGACTTAAATTCCCTTGTGCAAAAACAAAAAACACTTAATTACTTAATGATAAAAAATAAAAAAAACACTTCAAATGGCCTTATTTATAACCATTAATGAAATGGTTGTTTGGTTTTGTAATGTCAGTTTACCTTTTTTATTCAATCTCACGCAAACATTTTCTCCACAGTTATAATTCAAACCCACTGCTACAGTCCCTAACAATATACACACTCCTGCGTAGGTGACTTAACTTAGCTCATCGCAAACTAATAAACTTGATCCTGCCTCACCTATTATGAGTCTTGTAAAAGAGTATACACCAAATGGACACAAGTATTGGGACACACGACTTTTTCAGCCATATGCTGTTGTTCTCCGAGCATCCGGACGTGGTAGCATTGACATTTTCCCGTCACTTGAATCAGGAGACCCAAACCTGCTGCCAATGACGATGCACCTGTACACAAAGCCAGCTCCATGAAGATATGGTTTACATGGGTTGAAGTGAAAGATCTTGAATGGCCTGCTATACAGATCTCACCTCAACCCTTTGAAGCATCTTTGAGGTGAACTGGAGCACCGACTGCACCCAAGGCCTCCTCACCTTACAATATTACCCGACTTTACTAACACCCTTGGGACTGAATGAGCACAAATCTCCACCAACACACTCAAATTTGGTGGAACATCTTCCTGACATCTTCCCAAAAATGTATATATCTAATTAGTTAAGGTTGATAACATATATATTTCTTTGCTCAGGAAAGCAAGAGAAGTTTCTCCTTGTTTGGTTTAAACAACTATTATACTATAACTGGTGGTTAGTATTCCCACCTCACACTCAGATCGGTAAATTGTGGCATAAGCAGGGTTGTCATCACTACCCAAATCCAGGGGTCACTTCAGGTCAAGCTTTTAAGATGATGGTTTGTCAGTGTAATAAATAAATATGTGAAAATGGGGAATTAACTCAGATTTGGTTTGTTGGTCAGTATATTGGTACCAATTTATTATTATATATATTGATATTTGATTATGACTGCATTTGTATCACAAACAAGACAAATTAAACACCAACACAGTTGTTCCTCACAGCTTCAGATCCCTCACTCAGGCTAGTGTTTGTGTGAAGTTTTCCAAGTTTGCCTCATGTCTTTGCAGGTTTTCATCTGGGTTCTCTGGTCTCTTCCCTAAGACATATAGGCAAGCAGATTACCCATGGTGAATTGTCCTTAGTCATTACTGGTGTCAATTCTGGACCGGTGTCCCGTGTGGGTAAATTCTTTCACCCAGTGTTCCCAGTATAGGCTCTGGATCTGTGGTGACCCAGATCAGGAAAAGGGTGAGCGCATGAACAAACGAACCGATTGAAAGCATCTTAGTAAGACATGTTCGATCGTTTAAGTTTATTTCCTATATTCTACAAACCCTGCATGAAAACCCTTGCCTTTTTCACTTGACATTTCATCTAATCAGAATGTATCAGTGGTGCACAGTAATGAAGTAAATGTAATTAGTTACTGTACTTAAGTAGCTTTTTTGCATGCCTGTAATTTACTGAAGTATTTTTGTTTGACTTTCACTTTTTACTTAAATACATTTTACAAAAACGGTCGTTCCTTTTAATTCCTGAGTGAATAAAAACGTAACTGGTCAAGCATGTGGCGAACCACCAATCAGGGTAGAGCGCAATCTCTGTTTTGATTGCTGCTTGGTGGTATCTACTAAGTGCGAACATATCTAACAGTACATACTGATAGCGAACATAGCGTCTGATGGAATAAACTCCTTATTTTTTAAGTAGTTATAGATTAGTAGATCATTTTATTAGATATCAATCAGTGTTTGACAAATTAATATCATTCTATTAATAGATTGGTGTGCTAGGAGTAGCATTAGAGTCTTTCCACATAAACTGAGTTGATTATGAGCCTTGTGACAAAAATTATAATAGGAACATTATAGCCATAATAAATCATTGTACTTTGGATATTTATGTACATTTGAAGGCAAATACCTTTGTACTTTCACTCAAGTGAAAGTTTAAAGGGAGCTCTTTTACTGGAGTAATATTTTACCTACATGTATCTACTTTAACTCAAGTACATGGTTTGTGTACTTCGTCCATCACTGAAATTAGTCATTAAATTGAACATCATATGAGCATTTCTTTCCTCCATCACTAGGGAGCAGGTTATTTATGTGGACAGTTATCAAGCTGGTGCACATCTGATTTGTTCCTTTTATTGATACTGGCCGTTTGGACATCAAAACATTACGGTTACACACACACACACACACACACACACACACACACTTCAGCTGCTATTTCATTATATCAGCATTCCCTTTAGAGATGAGCACGAGCTTCTTCCAAAGAGTGTGAGACATGGAAATCACGTGGCTCCCCGGATTTGCTGGAGAGCGTATCGGCGCATGCGCGCTTGTCCCCTCCACGCGCATACACAAGGTCAACTTCACGTGCAACCGGCTACCAGAAGTCCGTTCGTGCTGTATGAGCGCTCAGGGGACAAACTGCGTGAATCAGCGTTCATTAGCTACAGCTGAGCTACAGCAAAGTGACTGAAAACATGGCGAGAGGAAGTCGCAGTCGTTCTGCAGCACCAGCAAGGTAAAACTGACTCTTTGGCCGGAAATTATTACCTTTAATTAAGTTAGCTAGGTCCCTAAAACTGACGCACTAGATATAACTTTCCCTACCCACATTCCGACACATTCACCGTTCACCATCGGGATTGGCTAATATTGTCCCGCCTACTTCGCTAGGATTGGTTGGTTGGTATTGCTCTGTGCGGTTTTTCCTAGACGGGTCTATGATCTAGCCAATCATCATGCAGAAATACCGAATACAGGTGGGGGAATATAATCCTATCTAACAAGTAGTGTAACTGCCTCTTTTTTTTATTTTTTAAGCAGAATCATCCTTTATTTGCCAAAAATCATGGGTTGCATTTATTGATCATGATGTGGTGCTGCAATAAAAAAATTAGGAAAATAAAATAAAGCAATAAATAAAGATAATTGACTGTACAGAAGATTAGTGTGTTAAATGTTGAAACTGTTTAAATCCATGGCTGAATTGAGTTTCCAAAACGGATTCCTTATTCGGGGAAAGGACAAAGACAAGGTCTAAGGTTACTGAATTAGTGGTTTGTCCTTTTACTCCCCAAATCTAAGGCTTACTTAAGGTCATACACTTGAGATGGCTGTTAATGAGGGTAAATATGAAGTGTATGGGAATTGGCACCAGAATTTTGTACAGTAACCTTGAGCACAAATTCTGTCAAACACATCACAGCAGACACCTGGTGATATTACCCACACACATTATGGTTATTAATATTTTATAAATACCTGCTTTTTTTTTTTTTTTTGCAATATAGTATTTTGTACTGGAGTCTACTATATCACTAATGACCTTTGATCTCTCACAGTGCTCCTGCTCAGTCCTATGCTCCGGCTCCGGTGGCGCCTCCTCCATCAGCGGTGGCCGCGGCTCCTGTTCAGCCCAAGCAGCCAGGCCTCATGGCTCAGATGGCCACGACGGCAGCCGGGGTGGCTGTGGGCTCGGCGGTGGGCCACGTGATGGGCAGCGCCCTTACCGGAGCCTTCAGTGGAAGCAGCTCATCCGATGCACCCAGACCTTCTCCTGCACCTCAAGTGAGTCCTCACACAGCAGAAAAAAAGGAAGGCGAACAGATATATATACAGATTGATAAACAGATCATTAAGTAATGTGAAAGGCAGGTATATAGCGATATAATAAAAAAAAAAAGAAACAAAGCAGAAAATGTCAAATTAAGGTATACAGCATTTATTATATAGTGATGTTAGTCTATAATATGAATTCATAATAATAATAATAATAATCTCTCTCTGTCTGATTTGTAGGAGCCTGCTCGAGCTGCTCCACCTCAGGCCGGGCCGTGTCTTTTCGAAGTGAGGCAGTTTCTCGACTGTGCTACCACTCAGACAGACCTCAGCTTGTGCGAAGGCTTCAACGAAGCTCTCAAACAGTGCAAATTCTCCCACGGTATGCACATTGCATTTTTTATACTTATATATATATATATAACATTTTAAAACCATGATGTACAGAAGAACATCACACAAAGATATAGAAGAAAATGTCGAAAAAACATTTTGGATTTTGGACCTAAAAAAGCATGCGCTAAGTACAGCATCAATGCACCGATGAACAATCAAAAATTAATTTACAGGATTTAATTAGGACAGATTATACCTTATAAAATCGCCCAGCAATTATAAATATTTGAATCCCTGCCACCAAGATGCTTCTGTGTCGGTCATGGATCAGGTTAGTGAAACGTCAATCTGTCACACGGGTGGCTGTATTTATTCACCCATGATAAAAATATGTATTCAAAGCATCTTTCTTTTCACAAATTTTTTTACAGCATTATCATAATAGGCCGTATATTAACTTATTGGGAGAAAACCGGTAGTTCGGACCTTGAGCACCCCTATATAACCAAAATGAGACGATCCTCGATTGCTAGTCGAATCAGGCTCCTCGTATCCAAGCATCGAATCTTCGACTATTTGGGGTCACCCCAAAATTCCCCATGACCTGCGTATATGGAAGGGCAAGAAAATAATATCAGGAACACTAAACAAGCTTCCTGGAAGCACTCTGCTTGCAACCCGGTTTCCAAAATGTGCTTTCATAGAGCAAAGTGCACAAACAGAGAGAAGTTTGAACACTTTTATTCAGTCTGCACTGGAGACAGAACTTGGTGTACTTTTTCCAGCATTTGCAGTTTTTTTCTAATATGTTCTTTATAGTTTCTCATAAAACTTGTAAAAAGTATGTAATGTAGTACAAATAAATGTGTAATGTCCTTCCTTCTTTCCTAACTTCCACTCTTCCTCCCTTCCTTTCTTCCTGACCTCCACTCTTCCTCCCTTCCTTTCTTCCTGACTTCCACTCTTCCTCCCTCCCTTCCTTCCTGACTTCCAATCTTCCACTCTTCCTCCCTTCCTTTCTGACTTTAATACTTCCTCCCTTCCTTCCACTCTTCCTCCCTTTCTTTCCGACTTCCACTCTTGCTCTCTTTCTTTCCACCTTCCACTCTTCCTCCCTTCCTTCCTGACTTCCACTCTTCCTCCCTTCCTTCCTGACTTCCACTCTTCCTCCCTTTCTGACTTCATCCCTTCCTTTCTGACTTTCACTTTTCCTTCCTTCCATTTTTCTTATTCTAGGTGTGTCGTCCCTGGTGTGAGGAGCATTCTGAAGAAGACACAGAACACATCTGTTCTCTCTGTACAAATCTTCTCGATCCCTCCGGCACTTGATCTGTATTTACTTTGTTTCTCTTCCGGGTTTTGACTCGTGTGTGTTTAAGATAAAATAAACAGCTGCTATTCACATCCTTGTCTCTTTATTTATGTTCGATCATGAATTACTCATGACCTCTGATCTTGAACACTGTGTCAAGACACAAAGGTGAAAACAACTATTTTTTTTGCTCTTTTTTTTTCATTTCATTCATTCATTTTCTCCCGCTTATCCGTAAATCGGGTCACGGGGGCAGCAGTCTAAGCGGGCCCCCGCCTTCGACTGCTGCCCAATCCTCACAGCACCGTCCCTTACGGTCCCTCCTGCAGGTGGTGAGCCCACGGGAAGGCGGCCCCACGTCACTCCGACGTCACGAACCTTGATATTTCCCTCGTAAGGGACCCCCGGAGCATAGAGGGTTAAGGGCCTTGCTCAAGGGCCCAAGAGTGGCAGCTTGGCGATACCGGGGCTTGAACCCCCGACCTTCCGATCGGCAACCCAGCGCCTTAACCGCTGGAGCCACCACTCCCCCTTGTTGTCCAAGGGTGGCACAATCAGTTATCAGGTTTGGGGTGCAATTACTTTTTCACATAGGCCAGGCAAGGTTGGACAGCTTAACTCCATTAGTAAATTAAATAATTTTTAAAATATATGTTCTGTATTTACATTTATTTATTATCAAAGTTTGCTTGATGAACTGATGTGTGACAAAATATGCAAAACTATAAAATAAAAATCTAGCAATTCACAGCACTTTATACATCAATTCACAATAAATAAAATTACCTGCCTTATGTTGTGTAGGTTCCCTTTGAGGCATGAACTCCACAAGATCTTTGAAGGTGTGCTATGGTATCTGGCACCAAGAAGTTCGAGCAGATTAAGATCGAGGAAATTTGGAGGCCTTGAACTCTCGTTCCTCAGACCTTTCCTGAACAATGTTAGCAGTGTGGCATTACATAAAGGCCACTCCCATGATTCTCATGAAGTTGTGTACTGATCTGCAACAATGTTTATGTTGGTGGTATGTGCCAAAGTAGCATCCACATGCATAGCAGGACCCAAGTTGTTCCAGCTGGACATTGTTAGAGAATCACAGGTCCAGCTCTGATGCTAACATGACAAATGTAGGTACTGTCGGTGATTGATAGGGGGCAGCATGGAGTACTTGGCAAGGGGTTCTCTGATTAATCTGCAGCTATGCATCTCCACACACACATGGATAGGACCATGATGGGCTAGCGCTTATTCCCCAAATTTTCAGCTTTTTAAACAACTTTGAAAACAGATAACTCCTTTGCTCGCTGGTATATCCCACTTCCTGACAAGTGCCATTATTACAAGATAATCACATGGTTGATCAATAGGGAAAAGAAAAAGAGCTGCTTATGATAAACGCCTCACCAATCATCTGCTTCACACCTTTTTCCCTGTTGTAGGGCTCTAATCTGAGACTGAAGATTAATTTGGGCTGTAATTAATATACTGGTCTGGTACAATGACTTACTACAGCTGCCATGAACAGTCTTTTGCCGTCAAGTGTCCATCAGTCAACAGTTGATAACCTTAACAATGATGGACCTGTAATGAATGGACAATTCTGTGTCACCCAGTTAAAGATGGGTTTCCTTTTGAGTCCAGTTCTTCTCAAAGTCTCTTCCTCATACCATCTCAGGGAGTCTTTTCTTGCCAGTGTCGCCACTGGCTTGCTCATTAGTGATAAACTTATATGGGATAAACATATATGGACTGAATTACATATGTTAAATTATATACATAATGTATGTAAAGCTGCTTTGAGACTGTCTACTGTTAAATCCACTATACAAATATAACCGAATTAAATTTAATTAACTCGCATCTAATTATTGTTTTTTTTTTTCTTGCTACTGAATTTTGAACTTTGTTAAGTCTCTCACTGGTGGAGAAGAGTGATGGCCGGAGTGATTTGTGATAGAAGGGCATCTGCAAGAGTGAAAGGGAAGGTTTATAGGACTGTGGTGAGACCTGAGATGTTGTATGATTTAGAGATAGTGACATTGACTAAAAGACAGGAGGTGGTGCTGGAGGTAGCAGAGCTGAAGATGGTTTTCGTTGGGAGTGACGAGGATGGACAAGATTAGAAATGTGTTTATTAGAGGGACAGCACATGTAGGACGTGTTGGAGACAAGGTGAGGGAGGTGAGATTGAGAGGGTTTAGACATGTGCAGAGGAGGGACATGGAGTATATCGGTAGAAGAATGCTGAGGATGGAGCCACCAGGAAGGAGGAAAAGAGGAAGTCCAAAGAGGAGGTTTATGGATGTGGTGAGGGAAGACATGCAGGTAGTTGGTTTGAACGAGGCAGATGTAGAGGACAGGGTCTTGTCTTGATTTTTTTTTTTTAATCAAGACACAATGTAGAACCAAAGCCTGCAGCTGAAAAAATGAGCTATATTAACTTTAAAAACGTATAAATGTAAATTCAGCTCAGCAGTACACGTGAAATCTGCATGTCATATTTTGAATGACACTTCCTGATCTGCCTATTCCACGTCTCCTCCACATGCTACTGGAACGTGCCTTCAACAACACAGACCAATCACAGATAAGAATGAACAGGCGTCTCTGCGTTTTGACCAATCACGCGGTCCGTGGGCGGGACTTGGCTGCAGTTTGTTTGTAGGGAAGTTGTCCAGTGTAGAAAATCAACCACATTGCTCTTTCAAACGAAAAACAAAATGCCGTTCATCGATTTGGAGAGCAATTTGCCCGCAAGTAAATTTTCTGAAGCCTTTCTAAAAAAGCTTTGCTCCACCACCGCGGCTGTTCTGGGAAAACCGGAGGATGTGAGTATTGTGAAGCTACCAGTTAAAAGCTAGCTAATGCTATAAGGTCATGAAAAGTCAGAATGAAAACCACGGAGTGACAGTTGCGTTTACGTTTAATGTCGTAAACTGTCGTAATTTGTGTTACAGTAGCTCGTCTGTGAGATTGGACCAGATGGGTTAGTCTTCGCCCCCCCTATTTACATCAACAAGTCTTAGAAGCGTGACCCTCTTGCTGGTGCATTTGTCTAACCATCACAAATCTGGCCTTTTTTAAAGCCACTTAGAAGTCGCTTAATCTTGCAGATTTTTTGCAAGGTTATATATAAAATATATGATATGATGTCAGGTTCAGTTATCAGTGTGACACTAAAACAGGTAGTAGTAATGGCTTCTTTTTATTTAAATACATGTCAGAGCCCAAACTACTTTACTTTAACTTGAGTAAAAAAGTGTAGTCAGTACTTCAACCTTTAGTAGAGTCTTTTAAAACACGAGTATCTGTGCTTGTTGAGTGAAGGATGTGTGTACTTTTATGGAAAGATTTTTTATGGAGGGTCCTGAGGAGACTGACTTACAGAGATATAAAAAAAAATATAATGGAAATCAATAATTGGGGGAAAACTGTAACTGCTGAAACAAAAGTTTGCTGCCAAAAAAGCTTCCACCAGGAGCCATATCAGTTACTGATTACATAGCATTTAAACCAGACGCTTCCAACTCTTTGTGCCGGATTGACCCCTGTCCTGCACAAGTTACTGTTTTCTCTGCTCTGACTTGAACCTGGTGGTTTATGAACGGGGTAAACAGAAAACTGTGCCAGTACCCGGGCTGGGAATCTGTGATTTGAAGCGATTTTGCTTTAATCTGAAGCAGTGAAAGTTGACGTGACACAACTGGGCGATTAAAGGTCCTGACACAACTGGGCGATTAAAGGTCAACTGGTAAACTTTTGGATCGGGTCATTTGTATTTAAAGCTCATAGATTTACATGGGTAGTTAAAGCTCTGCCGATCCCACAGCAGAACGTCTGTGGCACAAGTTACTGAAAAAAAATGCTGGCTATAATAGAACGGTGGCAGAACACAGTGCATCACAATTTGCTGTGTATGGGGTTGCAAAGAGAGTCCATGCTGGCACCTATCTATCAATCAAAGCGCCTTTAATTGGCACGTGAGCATCAGAACTAGACTGTGAAGCAATGGAAGAAGGTGGCCTGAAGAAACACATTTTCTATTACATTATATACATGGTTGAAAGTCCAACTCCATCTGATTAAGAATCTGTGGAATTTGCTGGAGGTCCTACCTCGCAAATCACTCGACTTAAAGGATCTGCTGGTAATGTCTTGGTGTCAGATACCATAGCACACCTTCAAAGTTCTTATGGAGTCCATGCCTTGACGGGTCAGAGCAGGTTTCATGGTATGAGAGGGACCTACACAATATTAGGGTTGTGGTGTTAATGTTGTGGCCAATTGGTGTGCATGTGTCCGTGTAAGTAGGCCACTAGGTGTCAGTCTAGAGCTTTAAGGATTGTTATAATAGACAATCTGGATTGAATTGACATTTTTGATGACGCTTTTTTTCCCCCCAGAGAATGAATTTAGTGGTGAAGCCTGATCTGCCCATGCTTATTGCTGGCTCGTGTTCCCCAGCCGTGTTGCTCTCGGTTTCTGCCATTGCTGTGACTGACACTGCAGAGAAGAATAAGGAGCACAGCGCCAAACTCTTCCAGTTTCTTATCCAGGAGCTGGGACTCAGTCAGGACCGGTCAGTAGGAGATGTAGCACCACAGATTCAACACCTTCGTTCAATTTTGCTTACCTTTTGATATGTTTTGAGCAGAAAACCTCAGATTTTGGCTTCTTCAGGACAAGATTTGGCCTTCAGATTTAATATTCAGATAACATTGTCAATCTATAAAGTATGTCCGATGTAGGTTCAAGAAATCTTTTGCCATTCAGACCACAAAATAGAGGCACCATGTTAGTGTGTGTAGCAGTGTCCTATGCAGTTTAGTGACTACACCACAGGACATTTTCAACTCAAAACATACAACTTTTATAGTTTTGCATCAAATTCCTCAACACTGCTGCTTCGATTCAAACAGACGGGACAACGTAAGGGTTTGCAGATGTTTTATTGTGGCTAATTAACAAAAAAGTAACAAATTCAATAGCAAAGTTGGCATTAAGTTAAAGTTAACACTAAGTCTCACTCTCACTAACTCCGAACCAGGGTTGTGATATCAAAGAGAAAAGGGCTTCTTTATTCAGCTAATAATGCCAGGTCATTCCAGGATGGTCCCTAAAATCCCAGTCAGTGGACCATCTGTATATAATTGTTTTTCTACAAGCCTTGTTTTTTGCCAACCTTTACCACATCTGCCACTATTTATTATTTTCAAATGGCTCGGTTCTTTTCAATTTAATAAAACGTTGGTGGCAGAACGCATCCGTAACGGTGTTCTATGCATGGTCCAGGCCTTAGCTCAACCATGACCCTCTAATACAGAAACCAGCTCAAGTCCTGACCATCCATTCTTCTGACACGTTTATTCATTTTGAGAAATCACCCCTTCAAAGGTTAGAAGCAAAGTACATGGCTGTCACTAATGCTTTAAATGAGTAAATATAGGAATTTAACCATTTTTAAATTAAATTAGTGAGTGCCACAAAAATATATTATCCAAACACATAATGCAACTATAGTTTCAGAGAAATATTTGGAATGAAAATGCGAGTTTATAGGTTTTCAGATCTGCTTGGATGAATGTGTAGTGGATCACTTGAACATGCTGAATGGTGGAAGTGTATGTATGTATGTATGTGTGTGTGTCCACCTGGATATTGTAGTTTAGAGGTAACTATTAACTGTATGGTGCATGATATGTATTAGGAAACCAGGTTGCAAGTTTTTGCTTATAAAGCACATAACAAGCAGGTTCACGATATGAAGTTGTTGGTGCACGTTTGCACACCACCAAAAGCTCTACTGAGTAACTAGCATGTTTATGTTCTACTTTTTCTTCACTTGCTTGAGAAAAGAAGGTTGTAGATTTCAGCAAGCTTGAAGAAACTCAGCATGAAGAAAGCCACCTGCAGCCAGGGGGGAAAAGAAAGTACATCCATCTTCAAGTGTAGGTTTCGATTTATCAGGACATGAATATGACAATTGTGTTTGGGTCCTTGCAAACCTCCAGTGGTGACAAAACATACAAAAACTCCACAAAGAATTTCAGTGTGTAATAATTGTTACACAAAAAAAAAAAGTTCAGAGAATGGATTTTAAGAAAAAATAAGTACACCTTTTCTACTTCTGTAAATATTAATAAAGTAATGAAAGGAAATATTGGACCTGGGCTTATATATGCAGGCTGCATGTGTATCAGTGTGTTATTGTGTATTATTTGTAGTTGCATCATAAAGAGATCTGATTGTCACTGGATTTGTTTGTTTCTTGTGTAGCATCGTGATCAGGTTCTACCCGCTGGAGCCGTGGCAGGTGGGGAAGAAAGGCACAGTGATGAGCTTCCTGTAGAGGAAAACACCCTACATCTACAGTAACATGTTAATAAATAAAACAGGGGACTCATACAAATTACATTGTGTTTAATTTAGTATTGTCTGGAATGAGCTATTTCACATAGTAGATGTATGTATCTATTCCACAAGACAAAATAACTGAACTGGTTGTAAAGTTTCATACAGTTGTCTCTCCATACTGTATGTTGTTACCTGGATGATCAATGACTGGTTTTAAGTTTTGTGATAGTTGTTTATCCTGAGCAGTTAAACTGCTCATTCTTCTTTAAAAAAAAAAAAAAAAAAAAAAAAAAAGGCTGCAGCAACTTGGTTTTCAAGAATCTTTTGCATGTTTGACCTCTTTCCAATAGTGCTTATATGATTTTGGGATCCATCTTTTCACACCCAGGGCAACTGAGACACTAGGTTGATTCTAGACCCTATTACAGAAGTTTCAAATATTACCGTATTTTTCGGACTATAAGCCGCTACTTTTTTCCCACGTTTTTGAACCCCGTGGCTTAAACAACGAAGCGGCTTATTTATGAATTTTTCCTGGGTTTTTCTTCCCGGTTTCATAAACTTCAAGCCAAAAAACTTAAACCATATAACATTAGACCAATGAAATTTCCGAACGGAAACGAAAAAACGCACCTCACCTGTGTTCTGAGCTGCACGGCATCGGGAGAAAAAACTTTTTTTCTTAAACGCACGATGATGCCAAAAGATAAACTCCTGAGAGAAATAGTTGTAAAAGGAAGGAGGAAGACAGTGAACAATGACTTTCTTGGTCGGCTACTGTTTAGATACAAGCCGTTGTAACGCGTTGAGTCTGGGTCATGGGAGAGCTCGCTAACTCCAGTTGCAACAAAAATCATATAAGCACAGACAGGTTTCCAAAACTCGTGCTTTTTTAGTATTCTTGGCAACAGCGTTACGGGTTAGTCAAAGAAACTTAGAAATGAGCATCAGAAAATAATAAGGACATAATCCTCGGTCTCCACACATGCAGTAATAGCGGAAAAATAGCGCCAGGCTATTCCCAAAATACCGCTATGCTCCTAAAGGAAGCGCAACATATTCCACCCATTACACCGTGTAACAGACACTGTCTTTCGTTAAAGCCTGTGTAAAGTTCATTAGTTTCAATGTAGACTGCGGCTTATAGACAGGTGCGGCTTATTTATGTTTAAAATAAAAATCTTTGTCAAATTCAGTGGCTTATATATGGGTGCGCTTTATAGTCCGGAAATTATAGTAATTCCCAAGAAGGTTTAAACATTTGAACAGGAATTGTGACCCTTTGAGTTATGAACCTTTGAGGAATTGTGAACCCCCCTCACACACACACACACACACACACACATCTGAAAATTGTGTTGACGATGCTGGAAGGCCGTCAAATATAAAGCATGCTGGAAAAGCAAATTACGAACTCAAACAATTATCCAAAAACATATCAGTCATCGATCATCCAGGTAACAATTGTATGTAAACTTTTTAACTGGTTTGTAGCTGGACTACATGTAAGTGTCCTTTATGAGTACTAATTGGAGGAAACAAAAAAAAAAGAGAAGGTGCTATAGCATTATTTTGGTGTTCTGAGTAAGGGAAAACTGAGAACATTTTGAGAAACGCTTTCATTTTTAGCTAGAGATCTGGTGGATGGTACTTTTTTTCTTCTCGTTTAGATATCATCTCAGTGAACATTTGTAACCTCATCAAATGCATGTGTAACATACAATATGTGCAATTCTTACCAACAAAATGTTCCACACGTTTCTATGGAAATCCATGGGTTCCTGTGAGTCTGCTTTATACCACATCAAATCTGACTGGCAGAACGTGGTGATTCATTTTCTCTAACGCAAAGTTTCTATTAATAGAATAGCCTTTATTTGTCACATATACATTACAGCACAGTGAGATTCTTTTCTTTGCATATACTTGTTCAGAAGCTGGAGTCAGCCATGATACAGTGTCCCTGAAGCACAGAAGGTTAAGGGCCTTGCTCAAGGGCCCAAGGGTTGCAGCTTGGCGATATAAAGGCTTGAAATTCCGACCTTCCGATCAGTATCCCAGCACCAATAACCGCTGGGCTACCACTCCCCTATAAATGCACACATTCTAATGTTTTCACTTCTATAGTAACAACTAATACACAGGGACTTTGTGGACAAATCAGCTAATACTTATAACCAGCAGATTATAAAACATGCCATTTCACAAAAAAAAAAAAAATCCTTATTATGGTGAAACCTTTGGTAAAGATGTTCGTTTTGGACATTTATCCATTTCAAGTGAGAGAAAAAGAGTCCATACGAATAAACTGGCATGTTATTCATTAATAAAACATAAAAAATAACTAGTTACAAATTGCTGTGGTATAAGTGGAATATAACCTTTTGGGACACGCTGTAAGAGGAAACATTTACACACTGCTGTGTTATCTTTTTATTTATTTATTTTTAATTTTAAGTAATAGGAAACATGTTGAAATTATGAGTAATTATATTACACATACACAGACATAATAGGTAGCTCGTCTAGCCCAAAACGATTTAGAAGAAAACGAGAGATTTCCTCAAGGCAAGCAAGCAGTGTAGTCATATTGCGGCTATTTTAGAATTAGTTTTGCATCGTATGAATCTAAACGTATTTTACTTCTGGTCCATAGTCCAGTCGATTATGTGGCAACCTTCTGATTTTTTATTATAAATTACTATTAACTCATATTGTTGAACAATGCAAAATTGATCATGTTTTATGGAGTCTTGAGAAATGTTTTAGCCTCCAAGTTTTTTGTGAAAACCAGTTTTATCTCGGATTTCACCCCCTGTTTATTTTTTTCACTTCTTTATTCTTTTTAATTTCTAAACTAATTGAAATTCTGCAGCAAGAAATAGTTGAATGGGTTCTTTTTGAATAAATGAGTTCTTAAATGAAATTGAGTTTATCGGCCTTTAGTTATTCACGCAAACATTGCGCCTTGGATAACAGAAGGATGGAAACTTGTAAATGCAAATAAGTATGCAAATAAATCACTTTTAACTACATTTGACTGAACATTGCATTGAAATTAGTGACAAGTTAGAAAACAAGTCAGAAACACATAATCCTGGCTGTGTCTCAAAATCAGTTTGGTGTGCGTTCTAACTAACTCCATTAAAGTGTGGAATGGCATCTCCGCAGTGTGTAAAATCCCTGCAAATGGTGATGAAACTGGCACTCATCTACCTGTTATTTAGCACCTTCACAGTAGATATGGTGCACACAACATCATAAAAAATAAAAATATGTATATATATATATATATATACACACACATGGTATGTGGAATGGTGCGATTGCTGAGAGAAGAGGTGGAGAAGGTGGTAGAGTTCAGGTACCTGGGCTCAACAGTGCAAATTAATGGAGAGTGTGTTAGAGAAGTGAAGAAAAGAGTGCAGGCAGGGTGGAGTGGGTGAAGAAGAGTGGCAGGAGTGATTTGTGATATCTGTGAAAGGGAAAGTTTGTAGGACTGTGGTGAAACCTGCGATGTTGTATGGTTTAGAGACAGTGGTTTTGACTAAAAGACAGGAGGTGGAGTTGGAGGTAACAGAGCTGAATATGCTGAGATTTTCATTGGAGGTAACGAGAATGGACAGGATTAGAAACTATTTAATTAGAGGTAGAGGGGAAGTAAGATTAAATTATAAGGGAAGTTGATTGCACCATGGGGGAGTGGTGGCTCCAGCGGTTAAGGCGCTGGGTTGCCGATTGGAAGGTCGGGGGTTCAAGCCCCGGTATCGCCAAGCTGCCACTCTTGGGCCCTTGAGCAAGGCCCTTAACCCTCTATGCTCCGGGGGTCCCTTACGAGGGAAATATCAAGGTCTGTGACGTCGGAGTGACGTGGGGCCGCCTTCCTGTGGGCTCACCACCTGCAGGAGGGACCGTAAGGGACGGTGCTGTGAGGATTGGGCAGCAGTCGAAGGCGGGGGCCTGCTTAGACTGCTGCCCCCGCGACCCGATTTACGGATAAGCGGGAGAAAATGAATGAATGAATGATTGCACCACCTCAAGGCCAATACAGAGCCTTGAAATATATACTTACCTCTCATTCTGAGAAGGTGTACCAGTCGAGCAGTGCTGGAGGATCTCAGGCAGTGTGGTGCAGTGCGATGAGGTCTCTGAGGTAATATAGTGCTGATTAATTTTTGGCTTTGTAGACAAGCCTCAGTGGTTTGAATCTGGTACGTGCAGCTACTGAAAGCCAGTGGAGGGAGCGCAGCAGTGGGGTGGTGCGAGAGAATTTTGACAGTTTGAGTCATGCAGCTGCATTTTGAATCATTTGCAGTGGACGAATAGTGTTCAGAGGAAGACCTGCCAGCAGAGAGTTGCAGTAGTCCAGTCTCGAAATGACAAGAGACTGAACAAGCACCTGGGCAGCCTGTGTGGAAAGAAATGGTTGAATCCTTCGGATGTTGTAGAGAAGAAATCGACAAGAACAAGCAACGTGTGAGGTGAAGGACAGTTGATTGTCCATAATCACCCCAAGGTTGTATGCAGTGGCTGAAGGGGAGAGCAGAGAGTCATGATGAGTTATTTGGAGATTTTGACCTGGAGATGAGTCACATTTAACAGAACACAGAACTCATCCATGAAGGTATGTCCGTCAAGCATGTCGAGATCTGAGCGAAAGCTGTGGTATCTTAGGGAGGGAAAGAAAAGATGAGTTGAGTTTCATCAGCATAGCAGTGGTAAGAAAACCCATGTGAGGATTTTCCAAGACGGGTTCCACTCGGAACAGGCCTCGCAAGGGTCGATCAAACAAGTTGAGTCCTCATGCTGTGTTCAGGTGCAGATGCTACTTCAAAGTGCTACCAGCATTGCTTTAGAGTTTGCAGAAGTGGAAGGTTCATTTGTTAGAGCTCAGGCCATATGCCACACACTGCAACAAGTCAGTTCGCATGGCGGTCGTCCCAGAAGGAAGCTGGCTCACAAGAAAGCCCACAAACATTTTGCTGAAGACAACCTGTACAAGAGCATAAAATACTGGAATCATGTTCTGTGGTCTGCTAAAATGATGTATGTTGAGTTATTTTTAGAAGACAGTAAATCTGTTCTGCTATGCAAGCTGCACATTGACTACTCAAAAATATTATCCATACATACATAATACATACATAATACATACATAGCCCACATTTTAAGGAGAGGACACATAAAAAGAGCTCCATCGGTTTTTTGCTATTACACTTACAAAACATGGTGTGCCACGGTCTTAATCGCGAGAAATTTTGGACAACAGAAATGGTAACCACAACACACAAGAGTGCACACCTCATTAGACATAAACACAATCTGAGACACAGGATGTTAGTATTCAGTGTGCAACAATTATGCTTCAAAGACAAAGTTTTCAGACATTTATGAAAAGCTATTTGAGCCTCTAACTGTTTTAGGAAGTTCATTTCCTCATTGAAGGACTAAAAGTAACTTGTACATGGACTTCACTGATTCACAGTAGCACAGTTTAGGATTGTGTTAGAGACACTAACTTGTTCACAGGCTTGGAATCACTCAGAATTTGCAATGCTCTCTGAAAGAAAGTAACATTTATTGACAAACAATACAGTGAAGAGTATTTGTAGAAATACCGCCTTGACATTGCTAATGTTGTACATGTTGAATTTCTACATAGGCCTATATTTAGCAACCATCACTCCTGTTGTGAGCTAATCTTAAGTTAAAAAGCTTGTTTATAATAAGAAAACCTCTGTGGAAGCTCAGGAGAAAACCGTTGTGTTTTTTTAAGAAAGTAAAACAAATGGTCTTACGTCGGGGAACTTTACAATTTTTGGTCTCAAAAAGGCCAGGAAGAAAAAGCATTCTTTCAAAATTTGCCAGTCTATTGTATTGAGAAATGCAGGTTATTTGATGCGAGAAATTTCCAAGGAATTGTAGTTGTTTTACTAAGGTGTGTACTACTCCAGACCAGCACAAACTGGCTCTAACCAGAATAGGAAAAGAAGTGGGAGGCTCCAGGAGGCTCTACAGCACTACTGTAGATGAGTGTGAGTGTGTCAGAGTCTCTAGCATGAGAAACAGAACCATCTCATAGTGTGACAAATTAATAAGTGAAAAGTTACACATTCAATAACAAAGTTAAAATACCAAGTAAAAGAAACAAACTTCAACAAAGTTCAGGATCCAGGGTTGGTGTCATGTGATTGTACTTGATGTGGTGGAAGCAGGAAAAAATGTGCAAGTGTAAGGGTCTGAGTTACAATGACAGGGGTCAAAGGGTTAGTACCTAGAAAATGGATCATGGATCATGGGCATCCATGGCTTATTGACAGGTCAGAGGAACATACACAATATTAGGCAGGTAGTTTTAATATTATGGCTGATTTTTATTATAATAATTAAATTGAGCAATCAATGAAATCAATTGAATAAAATTGATTGAATAAAATATAAATAAAAAACCCAGATGTGTATTTGTACATGTGTGTTTGTTTTACATTTAATATTTAATTTTATACTCATATGATCTATTTATCTGTTCTACTTATTTCAACATACTTTTACAAATGTCTTCATTTCTTCCATCCTTCATTCATTCACTCCCTCGAGATGCAGAATTGTCATGATTTTCTCCTTGTAAGAGAAATTCCTAAATCTGGACTAAAGAATCAATATCGCTAGCCCCTTTCTGGTTAGGGGCTAACGCTAGCACTATGGATTTTTTGCGTTTTTGTATGTGCAAAACAAATTGTATTTCCGGTACAGAGTGAGTAGCCACAGTGACTGTGCTAACTTTAGTTTCTTTTATTCCCCTGGCATTGTGTATGTTTTCAAGTTTAATAACAACAATTAAAATAGACAAATAAAAAAAAAAATTACACACACACACACACACACACACACACACAGGAGATCAAAATTAGAACAATTTATAAACAATTGAACAATTCTGAAATAATGTCATCTTCACTGCTCAACAGTTGAAGGAGTTTTTGTCCTGTCTATACCATGCTACCAGAACACCTTTTCCACAAAATAACTAAGGCATTTAAAAAAAAAACATTATTTTGCAGAAAACACACTGATCAATATTAGAGAACAACAATGACTGTAGCATGGAAAAAGATTACAACAACATTTTCTGAAGGTTACAACAGTCAGCAATTAGTAGGAAGTGTACAGGCCTCTGCTCTGAATGACTTCAGCACATCTGCGGCCACAGGACAGCACTAGTCTCTCACACTGCTCTGGTGTGATTTTGGTCCACTCTTCTTCCAGTCTCCTCCACAGTTCGGTGACTGTAGTGGGTTTCTTGGCCATAACTTTGTCACCAAGGATTTTCCAGAGGTTCTCTATTGGGTTGAGATCAGGACTCTGGGCAGGCCATGTCATTATTTCAATGTTTTCAGTTTCAAGGAACTGCTTTACCCGTTTTGCTGTGTGACATGGAGCGTTGTCCTGCATGAACACTGCAGGCTGATTGGGTGATGAACGCAGGGAAGGAACCATATGTTGTTGAAGGTTCTGCTAAACATTTGCATTCACTCTGCCATGTAGCTGTATAAGAGGCCCAACTCCTGCTGCAGAAAACATGCCCCAAACCATGACACTTCCTCCTCCACTTTTCACTGACTTCTTTACACACTTTGGGTTCAGTCTTTCTCCAGTTTGTCGCCGAACATAATGTTTCCCATCGGACCCAAATAAATTAAACTTGCTTTCATCACTGAAGTGAACTTTGGACCAGTTCTCCACTGTCCACACAACATGCTCCTCAGCAAAGCTTAGTCTAGCCTTTTGATTCTTTCTGCTAATGAGAGGTTTGGTCACTGCAGAGTGAGCTTTCAGTCCAAATGCTCTTAAACGTCGAGACACTGTATGACGAGACAGATCCTTACCCTGTTCAGCGCTGAACTGGTGAGCAATTCCAGCTGCAGTGTGGAAACGATTGCCCATTGAGATCCTCTGCAGTTTCCTGTCCTCTCTTGTATTTGTCTTCCGTGGACGACCAGCCTTCTTGGCGGACTTGAATGAGTTTGTGATGTTGTAAAGATTCAATATTCTTGAAATCACAGATTTGGAACGACCAACTTGTCTTGCTATGGCTGATAGGGTCATCCCTTTGGCCTTCATCTGGACAACCTGCTGCCGGAGGCTTTCAGTCACTTTAGAACGGCCCACCATCTTGCAGAGTCAGTGAAACTGGAAGTTAGGCTGCCAGTTAAATAGGGGTTGACAGATAATCAAGGAAATTAGCACCAGGTACCAGATTAACACCAATAACTGGGAGGTATCTGAAAGTGTTCTCTAATTTTGATCAGTGTGTTTTCTGCAAAATAATGGTTTTTTTTTTTTAAATGCCTTAGTTATTTTGTGGAAAAGGTGTTCTGGTAGCATGGTATAGACAAGACAAAAACTCCTTCAACTGTTGAGCAGTGAAGATGACATTATTTCAGAGTTTTTCAATTGTTTATAAATTGTTCTCAAATTTTTATCTCCAGTGTGTGTGTGTGTGTGTGTGTGTGTGTGTGTGTGTGTGTGTGTGTGTGTGTGTATAAAGTAATAGTATAAACAAATCACTTGCGTTGTTTAATTGATTTTCTTGCTTTAAAAACTTTAAAGAAAAGTATTAATTTGCGTATATTAATTGTCAAAAAAGATTTTTTTTTTTTTTTTTTTTTTACAAATGTCCACATTACAAATCTACCAAGTATATATCTTTCCAATTTCTTCTATATTTCTTTATTATACATTTTTTAATTGATTTATCTCTATCTATGTGTGTGTGTGTGTGTGTGTGTGTGAGATTGTAACTAGGGTTAAGAGTTAACACGCATGAATCTACTAGGTGGGTGGGAATTACTCCTTTTGGATTGACAGTGGATTCGTCAAATGGAAGAAAGGGGGCGTGGTCTTTTAGTTTTCAGGGCTTTTTTTTTTTGTTCATGTTCTTTTACTTGCGTTGACTACAAATCTGTGAACGTTCCTAAGGCACCTCGTACAGAAGAAGAAGTAAAGAGACGGACGAGTGAAAACGAGTGAAAATGGTGTTGGAAATTTATTTGGACCTCGTTTCTCAGCCTTGTCGCTCGGTCTACATTTTCGCCAAAAAGAACAACATCCAGTTTGAGTACAAAAAGTTGTCTTTGATGTCAGGTAGGCGGCAAAAAAGTTTAAGGGTCTGTCCAAAACTACAGTGTGTGTGTGTGTGTGTGTGTGTGTGTGTGTGTGTGTGTGTGTGTGTGTGTGTGTGTGTGTGTGT
>JAAIIK010000085.1:977295-994999 GCA_014706435.1 Silurus glanis | reverse complement strand
TGTGTGTGTGTGTGTGTGTGTGTGTGTGTGTGTGTGTGTGTGTGTGTTTTAACCATGTTATGTTGTATGACCGTAATCTTATGCAGATTTCTTTTAACTAGAAATCAATGATGTCATTGGTGATACTAATAAAAAGTTCATTCTATTTCAAAACTTAATTTTCATCAATACACAATGCACATGTCTGTATGTGACATCTCGCACAACAGTATAAAACAGTACACAACATGACCCAGATTTCCACTTAATGGGTGTCTCAGAGCTTTTTTGTGTTATAGACACATGACCATATCTTGTGTGTGCCCTATGAAATGCTCTCCAGGTCATGTTCATTTTGGCTTTGTGATAGTGAACATGGTTCATCTAAATCTTGGTTTTGTATTAGTGAACATGGTTCATCTTTTCATTGATCTTCTGGCACACTGAACTGGAAAAATGGATATACAGATAATATTCACTCTTTAGCTAGAAGCCTATCCCTCGCATGTTATAGATGCCCTCTTTGAGACCTCGACAAGATTAGATTTGGCTGGGTCACTTGTTTTCTTAAAAACTATTGGTTGTTTTGTAAATCAGTGAAGCACTTCAACACACCATGGCTTGGGCCTCTTTGTCAGACTTAACATGTCAACTTACAGAAGCAAGTCGCAGCTCTCAAGCCATTTCATAGAGATTTTAATGGTGTATGCAGGACACGTCAATGTTTTAGAAAATGATCAGCTTTGCCTATTTATTTGTTTTTAGCAAGTTGCCAGGTTGGAGTTGTGGTGTGTTTGTATGTATAAAGATTCTAATTAAAACTGACTTACTTATGTGTTTCATTTCCAGGCGAGCACTATAATGAAGAGTTTGGCAAGATCAACCCAATGAGAAAAGTACCTGCAATCCGAGATGGAGATTTTTGTCTGGGTGAAAGGTGATGAGAATAATTTATATGAAAATGGGAGCTAATAATAAGTGGATGAGAAGGCTCCCCATATGTTTGATGTACAAGATGTAGGTCTATATTTTGGCCATTTTCCCAACTCAAAATGCTCAGTAGATACAAAACCATTCCCTGATGGTGATTACAAGTTTATACAGTCTGTTTCCACCTTGACAAAATGTTGATGGAGATAAATCTTTATTCCATTTCTTTTAAAACCATCATATGGAAAGCAGGTTTGTGCTTTAATCACAATAATAAATCACAATTTATTTTAAATAAAAAATCAGAGCTCCAGTGTAACCTACACATTGAATAAAGACCATGGATACATTTCTGGACGGATTCATGTTTCATTGCTTGGTGGTGGATTTCAGTTGGTATTAAGTGTGTTTGAAGTAGATATAGTCAACCCTCCATGCCAATGCCCAGTTCCCGCATGCACAATAATCAGCAAGACAAACAAAAAAAATTGTTAAAGTATTTTTGCAAGAAACAATGTATTACGCCATACATTTAACACTGTTGTCTAGTTTTTCCACTAATGAAACTGAATTTAAATCCCTTTTATATTTTTTCTGATTTCGCAGTTACAGCCTACCAGTGAACCTTCAGCCAATACTATAATTATAAAGACTATATTGTTCTAGTCTCTATAGCTGAGTATAGCCTTGAATCTAGCTGTACTACGTTTGGAAAAGTGTTAAATGAATAAAGCAGAACGCCCAAATGTGACATACTGTAGCTTTCTCCTCTTGAGTGCTACATTTCAGTGCAGCATTTTGTTCGGCATACTTCAAGATAATGTAAAAATTTTTGTTTCAAACAAGGCCTTTGTGTATTATGCTTCAAACTGAATCTGAAAGGAATTTCGGGTTTGATGAAATCATGCGCAAGAAATGTGCAAAGATGTATCATACATATCCGCTTCAAGCAGTGTGTGTGTGTGTGTGTGTGTGTGTGTGTGTGTGTGTGTAATATATACACAGTATTTATTCCTACATGCATAATACTGGTACGTTTATTGTCTAGTCTCTGTACTATAAAGTTGAAGCAAGCCTATATTTTCACAGCTACAATGACTTGCAATGCAGCATAAAATAAGCATTTGAACACTGTAACTCAATAAATTGCTCAGAAAAGGATATAGACCCCGGAATATGATCCTATTTATAAACATTATTACAGTTTTTTTTTTTTTTTTTTAAGAATATAATCTTTAGTGTTTGTTGTACTTTTTGCTTGTTTAAAGGCCTCATCTGCTATATCAACTGAATTGTAGTGGAACATGTATTTATTGGCAGTGTACCAGACTCTCACTATTGCTTGCTGCAAGACTAGTGCAAAGTAAGACATTCTATGCATGCGTTTCCTTCAGCGTTGCCATTATGCAGTACCTTGCGGAGAAGTATGGCACCCCGGACCATTGGTATCCAGCCGATGTGCAGAAGAGAGCACGTGTGAATGAGTATCTGTCTTGGCAGCATTCAGCCATGAGACCCCATGGGTCCAAGGTGTTCTGGCTAAGGGTGAGAGGTCATCATTCTAATCTAAATCCCAGGAAAGAATTTCTCTGGCTTTAATTGTAAATTTCAGTTGCTTGATTATAAAGAATTATTAACAGCAGTGTTTTAAATGATAAATTTTTTGGTCTATAGCTCATGATTCCAAAAGTTTTGGGTGTGGAGGTTCCCAAAGACAAAATGGATGCGGCGTTAGAGGATCTCAACAACTCGCTGAAGCTTGTCGAGGAAAAGTTTCTTGACGACAGACCTTTCATCGTCGGAGAGCAGATCTCACTGGCTGACCTGGTCGCTATTGTGGAAATCATGCAGGTATAAACCTAATTGTATTGTTTCCATGTAAAGAGGCAATGCAAGCCTGAGACAATGCAAGCCAAACTCACACACAGTCCTGAACTAATACAAAATTTTGTGGAGAGTTTGGGAAAGAAGAAATTGAAGGCAGGCATCATTATAACTAAGAAATGTCTTGTTTTTATTTATTTATTTATTTTTGGCTAATGCTCAGTTTAGTGTAACTTTTCAGTTGCACTGCACAAACAAGCATTCACGCACACACATACATAATACATACATACATACATACATACATACATATTCCCCCAGCTCTGCCCTCTATTCACACACACTGGCACCTGAGGATGACCTCACTTCCATGTGTACATCTATATGTTAGAATAATACACCATAATTGGCACATATTGCTTAGCAAATGTTGTTTACTTTCTAAATATGAAGCCAGGACAGCCTAAATCTAATATGGCTACCATATCTTTCAATCTTTAACATTTCTTTCAGTTTACTAAGAGCATTGTAATGCTCATAAATACAGACACAATGGTAGAGTATATCCTACAGTGGTAAAGCGTAGTAAATCACTGAGACTGTTAACTCAGATGAGAATTCAGTTCAATTCATTTTTATTTGTATAGCGCTTTTAACAATGAACATTGTCTCAAAGCAGCTTTACACAGATAATGTGGTGATAAAAAAATGAATATGTTCTTTATAAGTGTAAGTTTGTCTCTGATGAGCAAGCCGGTGGCGACTGTGGCAAGGAAAAACTCCCCGAGATGGCATAAGGAAGAAACCTTGAGAGGAACCAGACTCAAGAGAGAACCCATTTTTATATAGGTGGCACTGAATGTCCATTTATTGCAGATATACGATTTTGCGGGGTACAGTGATGATGATCAGAAGCGAAAAGTAGTCCTGAGTCAATGTAGCAGTCTGTTGACATTAACTACAGTCCAAATCCATCCTCAAGATGGAAGACATGCTGGCTCATTCAAACAACATTGCTGGAAGCCTAATGCAAACACACACTGCCTTCAGACACCCAAACCCCATCGTGTGTTTGGTGCACGGGCTTAACAGGCCACCTTCTGTTCACAACCGCCTGAAATGTTGCCTACTAGTGTTAAAGGTTAAACGAGTCTCTTAACAGATTTTATTGTCTGATTTTGTTCAGTTTCAGTGATTCGTTTGGATCATTTACACGGTTTACCCAAATGTGCTGATCATGCTGCACAAACTGAAGTGCTAGAAATGTCCAACTCCGACCAAGAGAACATAAAAAGCGGATTCATCGAACTCTGTGTACCGCTTCGTTCACATTTGTAACTGATGAAAAAGGCAGAGCTGTTGATGTAAAATTAAAATGTAACACTAAAGTTCAATGATAAGCAATTTCTATGCTTTCACATTAACAGGGAGATGAATGCATGCGTGAACTGTGTTTAGAGCTTGAGTGGTCCTCACATTCAGCTGAATCTAGTATATAACCCAAAAAATGAAAAGAAATTATAAGCTAAAGCTTTTTCCCTTTGGTAGAGCATTGTAAAAATGTTAAGGGCTTTTTATTCTTAATAGAAATTGAGTGATTTATTTTGAATAAATTAAAGTAATATTTGCACTGTGAGTTCTGAAGAAAAAGCACCTTGGACAATCAGGTCGACGAGTAGGTTTAGGAGCTTTTGATAAGCTTCATGAATGAGGCCTAACCCGGTATATTTTCCACCATTTATTTCTCATGGCTCTCAGCCTGTAGGTTCTGGTTTGGATGTCTTTAAAGGACGGCCCAAACTGAGCGCATGGAGGGATCGAGTTCGGGCTGCTGTCGGCGGCGAACTGTTCGACGAAGCTCACGACAGAATCCTCCAGGCCCAGGAGATGGCCCAAACCATGGACGGCAGCACTCTGCAGCACTTCAAACCCAAGATTCTCAAAATGTTCCTATGACTCAATAAAAATGCAGGAGTACTCGAGCTCGTTTGTGTAACATGAATTAAACTTTCACGGAAAGTTATATTATTGAAATGGACAACTATTGTCTTCTTTCACATCATATCATGACCAACCCACTTAACCTTTAATTCGAAGTTAATTGTTCACGTTATCAAAATTGTCCGGATTTTCAATATTTTGAGATGTTTTTTATAAAATATCTATTAAAATATTGACAGTATATTGTACACTATAGACATATGTCTATATCTAGAATTTAGATACACTATATTGCCAAAAGTATTGGGACACCTGACCTTTCCTGCTATGTGTGGTTCTTTTTCAAACTGTTACCACAAAGCTGGAGGCACTCAATTGTACAGGACGTCTTTAGATGCGCTATAATACAATTTTGCATTCACTTGAACTTGGAAACCCAAACCTGTTCCAGCATGGCAATGCCCCTGTGCACAAAGTGAGCTCCTTGAAGATATAGTCTACATGTTTTGGAGAGGAAGATCTTGATTGGCCTGCTATAGAGCTCTGATCTCATCCCTACTGAACACCTTTGGGATGAATGTGGACGCTGACTGCACCCCAGGCCTCCTCACCTACATCAGTACCTGCCTTTCATAATACCCTTGTGGCTGATGAACACAAATATCCATAAGCACACTCCAAAATCTAGTGGAACATCTAAGAAGAGTGGAGGGAATTGTAAGAGCAAGTTGGGACTAAATGTGGAATGCAATGCTCAAAAATCACATACCATACTAATGACCAAGTGACCCAATACATTTGGCAGTAGAATGTATGTGCTTTTACATTTGTATTGCACATAGAATTAAATCCTGTGAATCTGCACCAGATTTTCTTTAACCCATTTAATTTCCTCCTATTTCAAGTTCTTATTGACCATGAAGCTGACTGACAGTCTTCAGAGTATTGTTCCAGGAAATTTGTCATTACTTTTGGGGAAAGAGCTGGGCGGTAAGGAATGTGAATGTGAATTTAACGTGTTTCCTGCAGTTGACAGCTGATGTTAAATCAGCCTCGAATGCATATTTCCATATTGGAGAAGAAAAACAACAGCTGTGGCTTTTCTTTTCGTCTTAATAGTTCCCCTGACAAGGATCATTTCGTTTGGTTGTACAGCAAAGTACTTCTATTGCATTCCCTGAAATGAAATGCATTCTGAAAGAAAACACAGGACTGTGCTGTTACAGTGATCAGACTATGGTGTACGTTTTCTCAGTTTCTGCAGTGTCTCAGCTCTCGGGCATTTCAACCATCGTGTAAGATCTGCTCTACTCAAGGTTTTGAAGGATGGAGATGAAAGAATATAGAGTAATAAATAATGTCACCCTGAGTGGCAGTAATCAGATATTAAGGGTAAAGGCGAGTTCACATCTGATACTGATACTTTGCTCTGTAGTGTCTCAGGCCAGAAGTGATATGCGCAATGGCAGGTTCTGTAAACAAGACTGGCCTTGACTGGCTGATCAAATTTCATGTGAAATCTCTCAAACAATTGCAGTATATTAAGGAAACGGGTAAACTTCAACATACAAAATAAATTTATGAGTATATATTTCGAGTATTTCACACAATTGCCATTTTATAGAGAAAGATTCAGGTCTAGAATATGTCTAGTTGCTGCAAAGCTTCTGCTGAACAGTAACTTTGGTGAGTCTTTAAACTGACAGTCATTAATGAATGGTTAATGTACATCATTTCTATATTTATTTGTAGCTAATAAACCAATAATTAGAAGGCAACAGATGCATCAGTTGCATCAACTGAAATGCATAAGAAAAAATTTTATTCAATATAACTAATAATCAGTTGAGGTATTACAACTAAAGTTTGAAGAGGAAAATATAATTATTAGTTTGAGATTTTTATTGCTACACATCCATGTTGCTGGAACCTGTACATCTTATTCATGTAGATGATCATGAAAGCAATTAATCCTTTTTTTTTTTTTTTTTTTTTTTTTTTTTTTTTTTTTTTAACATAGCTGCTGATTTCAGTTGTTATCTCAAAAATTCTGTATGTTAAGTGTTCTGGGATGCTTTTCGGCCCTCCATGGTTTCTAAAGAGTGATTATTAGTGTTCTACTTTGCATCTGCATGTTCCCTGACCTCTCTCATCAACAAGACATTTCCACAGATTTGCTGCTCACTGAATCTTTTTTCGGACCAAACTATGGATAACAGTAGTAGGCTAGTCGGCATGTTTTTTTTTTTTTTTTTTTTTCATACATTTTGCATAAATATATCAGCATTCCTATTAAAATTACTGATGATTGTACCTTGAAATAGTTTCAGAGCAGGGAATGAGAATGAGGCAATATAAAGTAAGAAGGGAGGTGAAGTTGTAGGTGCTATCTTTCCTACAAATGCATACAATTCTCTACATTTAAAATCAAACATAGAAATTGATTTGCTGACTAATCATTTTATCAAGAGTCAGTATCTTTCTGACAGTATATAATGCATCACCACAAATTCCTTCTATAATATGTACACTATATGCTCAAAAGATGCAGTTGTGTAACCAGGAATTTAGAAAATTGTGTAACGCATGAAGTTCATTTTGTTGGTGAACTGTTCAGTGATGGAGATTGTATTTTGCAATTGTAATCCTAATCTATCGTAGTAAAACGGTTTGTATTAGTGGAACTTGAAAGCCATCTTCATGATTACTAAGTGGTTCCATCCACAGTGCATCTTTAGGCTGCACGTGTTACCATTCTCAGGTGCAGCGAGTGGATTCCACTTGATAAGATCCCCCTCAGAATGGATCAGGCATAAATTAGAATTTGCTCTATATTTGATCTGTAGACTTCAAGATCTTGCAGACTGGGGTCATAGAGGATTAGTGGTTAACCCAGTGTACATGGGGTTTGCGTGTTCTGCCTGTGCATTGGGATTTATGGGTACTGGTTTCCTTCCCCAATCCACTTAACTCTATATAAAATGTATTTTTAGGTATTTGTAACATTCAAGAACTTTACCACCTTGTGGATGAAGACTCACAGACAGGGGTCATGTATGCTTAGTAGTTAGCCTAAGTGTGCATAGTATTTGCATGTTCTCCCTGTGTTTTGGTATTATTCTCTGGGTACTCAGATTTTTTTTACCCCAGTCAAAGTTTGGCAATATATTTCTTTTCTTTTCAAATAGGTGTACAATTCAACAAGAAGACTCACAAACTGGTGGTCTTAGTGGTTAGCCCCGTGTGTATGGGGTTTGCATGTTCTCTCTGTGCTTTGGGATTTTTTTCTGGGTAGTCTGGTTTCCTCCCCAGTTTAATGATGCTTGTAGGCTGACTGTCATTTGCAAATTGTCCATAGTGTGTGTGTGTGTGTGTGTGTGTGTGTGTGTGTGTGCAATTGTGTCCTATGAAGGTTTGGCACCCTGCCCAGCATGTCCCTCTGAATTCTGTGGGACAGGCTCGAAGTTCCTCTGAGAGCCTGAGTAGTATGAGAAGTATTGAACATACACCAACTAATCGTGAAATATCGCCATCTACCGGCGACATCACTAGCGTTTTAATAAGAATTTAATAATTTAAATAAAAAAAACAGAGCCAAATGCTGTATATTATTGCGATGTTTTTTAGCGAAACAAAAATGATTTTCAGTTCAATTAAAACAACATGGCGCCTTTGTTCACTTCTCTATCTTTGCAAACAAACAAAGCGCCAAACTTTGGGTTACAAAATAGTGTATTTATGTAGTACAAAAAGAGAAGCCATTTTAAAATCACTTTTTTTTTTTTTTTTTTTTTTTTTTTTAATAAATACAATATTTTTTTTTTTTCCTCAAATCATCTTTGTCGTCGAAACCGAAAGTAAAGTTTCACGCTAAAGGAAGTTATTCCAGTCAGGCACAGAGATCAGCAGGACGTATATAGTGCTCGGGGTTTGTTAGTGCACTTTGTGTTAATTAGTAGCTAAACATGTGACTTTTTCACGAAAGGAAGGAGAAGAAATTGTGTATTTGACTACACGGTTATTTCTCCTTTCAGCTAATTAAACTGGAAAAAGTTTTTTTTTTTTAGAGAGAAAAAACAGCATGGCGTGTTCTGCCGTTACCAGGTGTTTCTTCGACTACTTCACTCCTAAAATCCTGGTAATCCAGAGCAAGAAAGTGGGAGCGATTAACCGCCTGGGCCAGGCTTTGGTTATAGCTTATATTGTAGGGTAAGTGTCATTTTGAAATCTTAACATTATATTTAAAAAATTTGCACTGATTTCAATTAGATAAAAAAATAAAAAATACGACTTGGAATTCACCCCCAGTCACAAGCAGTAAAAAAGTTTAGGAAGTTTACTAGAAAGCGCCTGATGACGCCATGGACTTATTTGCATATTTCTTGTTTCATCAGAAAATGTGCATATTAAATAAGGGTATATGGAGAAGGAAGAAATTTCAAATATAAGAAAATAGAATGTAAATTACAGTCATTCATTTAAGGAGGAACTCAGAACGCCTTTACAAAATACTGTATTATCTATCTAGAATGCAGAGGGAGATCTAGTAAGCAGGCATGAAATAAACACAGTAAACAGATAAAACAGAGTAAAAAAAAAAAACCACATTGTTTATCATAAAAATTGTAATTGATTGAGGGGATTAATAGTGATCACTGATTTGTTGAGGGGAATAATAAGACCTGGGGAACAATGGGGATCATTGATTGGTTAAGGGGAAAGAATGGTGATCATTGATTGGTCGAGGGGAATAACGGTGATCACTGACTGGTTGTGGGAAACGGCATTGATAAATGACAGTCTGAGAGGCTTAACAGTCATCACTGATCTTGCAAGAAAGTCTTTATGTTATCAACACTGACTAAAGGAGCTAATTCAGGGTGATTCTATAATTGTGGTGCTGTTTCTGTCACGGATATGTACAAATATGTATTTAAAATGAAGTGATATTTTAAACATAGGTACAGATCCATCTGATAAACAACAAAAAACTCAAATGTTTTAGATAGAGAGCTTAAAACGACCTAAAACCTATTTGCCAATAGAAGACTACTAAAACTACAGTCTTGTATTAGTGTGAATTTGTTTAAAATGTCATGGCATGAATTTTTTTTTTTTTAAATGACTCATTTATATTACAGGTATAGTTGTGTCCAAAAACATCTCCCTCTCCCTCTGCATCATCTGAGTTTCTGGAATGTTACATTACGAAAACCAAATGAATGAAGTTCTCTCATTTCTTTTAACTCCATCCTACCGTCCATCTATCCACCACCACTGTTTAGATTTAAATCATATTTTTTTATTGTATTGTATAACATGTTTCTAATGTCTGCTTGCTGATATGAATATCATTGCACAGATATGTGTGTGTTCTGAAGAAGGGCTACCAGGACACTGACTCCGTCATCAGTTCAGTCACTATCAAGGTGAAAGGTATCGCTCTGACCAACACATCGGACTTGGGCTTGCGGGTTTGGGACGAGGCCGACTACATTGTTCCCCCTCAGGTAGTCCATTGTTCTAAGAAAGAAAAGGTACCGTGCTGAGGGAAGAGAAGTTAGCAAAACACCCTGGGTTATGGTCAAGCCCTGTGTTCCACTACTGTTTTCAACTTCCTCTAACTACTTTAGAAGAGAAGTGTGTAGAGGGAAGCAAGTTTTTTTTTAATAAGATGTTATTAGTAGAGTTGAAGTAAAGACGTTTTTTAATATTTAGTTTTCTGTTTCGCTTGCTAAATAGTTAATGTGCTAAACACCAGGCAGAGTGATGTACCGTTATATTGGTTGTCATGTACTGATAATTAGCTGGTTTTAAATAAATGATTATTTATTTATTTTTTACACAAGCTTGACAAAATGAGGCTAATATAAAAATCTTTTAGCTAAAATAAAAGCTAATTTTAAACACTGATTATTATATTAAAGCATATACTGTATTTTTTGGCATACTAATGTTGAAGCGTGTTGATTTACAATGCTCAAGCAATAATCTGCTTTATTATAATATTAATCAGCAATTATTTGATTAAAATTCCCACCATTTTATCAAAGTGTTATGTATTTGACTAACTTTATTTGGTTTATTAGAGGTGTTGGAAGGCCCTTTACAATCATGAAAAGATTTTTACTGGCAAACTGAACAGGAGGAAATGTTGGTAAAACAGAATTGGAATTCAGGATGAAGGAGTGGGAATGAATTTGACTCGGGGGGCTTCAAAATGATGCAATTATTCAAAAATATTGAATCAGACTTCATGTTGGTCTTTTTACAGGTTAGGCTTTCTACAGTATGAATGCTTTTAGGCTGTAAAACATTAATCATTTTTTATACCCCATGAAAGCATGACGTACTTTTATAAGTGTTCCATGTCGGGTGTTTCTATTTTTTTAAATAAATCAATACAATCTGGGAGTTATTACATCAGTGCCAGAGAAAAGTTGTAATGCATTCTGAATCAACAATTCCCTTTCCCTTGTCCTTTGTAAAGCAGGGCTGTGGTAGCACATAAAACTAACAGACACGCTAGCACTGCTGATCGATCTGTTGGAACTGGTAAATATCAAGGATCCACATCATGAGCTACACTGGGTGTCAGGTTTTGGTTGAGCACAAACTTATTGGAAGATGAACTCCCATGTTTAGATAATGTTAGTATTTAGTTAACTTTAGCTTTGTGTGTATGGAGAGCACTGTGTGCCAACGTGAAACAAATTCTCACTTAAATACACAAATAAAACATAAATACACAAATGATATTGTTACATTTGTCATCAGTGCAAAAAATAGGGATAAACATAGGCACTAACATTTATAAATTCAGATTTTATAACCTCTTTATCTCTGTAAAAACTTCTTTGGGACAATGCCTATTGTTAAAAACACTACACAAATAAATAGAATTTGCACCATGAAAAAGAAAAAAAAAAAACCTGTCACAGAGTTGCTCTTATCAGTTGATCTGTTTTAATGAAAAAAAGCATATTATTTTTCTTTTAGCAATAAATGCTCTTTTACATGACTGCGATTCATCTTTAACTGCAGTCCACGCCATTCTGTTGCATTTCACTGTGCAATTCTCACACTGTTCACTGTGCAAGATAGATAAGCAGTCACATGTTTGATAACCTAATGTCTAGTTTCTGATTTGAGATTTAAGTATTTCAGTCATATTGACATTTTTTAAAACGAATTATTAGTGAAAAGTGATCTAGATGAGTAATCAGTGCTGCAATACATGAGTTCAGCTGAGGAGAATTGGACAATGATTGCATTTTCAGTGTAGCACGACTGCAATGCAAAGCTAAACGTGAAATGCAACAGGCAGGTAGATTTAGCACTTAATTACTAATCAAATATTTGGCAATGGTTTCTGCATATCAGTAATGCAATACTATCTTTTTGTATAAGTCCACTCTGTTACACATTCCTCCCCACATGGGTCATCACGTTTAATGGCAAGTCAATTACAATCGCTGATTTCATAGTTCACCGAGCAGCAAGTTATAAACTATATATCTAATCTCTTGGCATGTTTAGTGGTTTTGTTTGATGCATTTGCTTGCATTCTACTGCTACCACAGTGTGTACCATTGTAGATAGCAAAAGGAAGTGACGATTGTACTTTTTATCTAGTAGGTTTGTCAAGTTTATTGGTCTGTAATAATTTGATTTCTGGTTCTTTTAAAAGGAAATTTCCAAATTGAGAGATGAAGTTTGTTTGTGTGTGTGTGTGTGTGTGTGTATGTGTGTGTGTGTGTGTGTGTGTGTGTGTGTGTGTGTGTTTGTTTTTTTCTGTCAGGAGGAGAATTCATTCTTTGTTTTGACAAACCTGAACATCACACCAAACCAGACACAATCACGATGTGCTGAGGTGGGTTTAATTCCTAATTACTGAAATACCCTGTGATACTGCAGTACAATAGTTATGCAAATCATCTACAATTATAGCATAGTCCTCAATTAACTTTAAGTAGTATTTGTGCTTGCTGCATGCTCTGTGCTTCTTGCCCTTTAACAGGACTTAGCAAGAGGTGAACAGAAAGCAGTCACTGCAGTGTGTGCTGTTTTACTTAAACAGAACATTTTGGGTAGAGGCTCTGCTCTAACACTGATTTCACACGGTTCTAAGCGAGTAGTGGTTTCACTTTACAGCTCCACAGTCCGAGCCCCAGTTGGATCCTGAACATAGATGAATATTTGTAGAGTCCATTTCCTGTGCATGTCCTCCCTGTGTCAGCATGGTTTTCCTCTGGTCTCCACCCACTGTCCAAAACATGTCAAATTTGCTCCTATTTATGAACGGGGAAATAAGTATATAGACCCTTTGTTTTCATAATTTAAAATTAATTCAATGTGTATACTATATACTTCCTATGTATACACAGCACGCCACATTTCTTAAGCTGGATATGAATTTATTCGTAAATTGAGATTATATGTAAATTGTTTAGAGGACTGTGTGAGAGGTTTATGCAAGAAATTAATAAAAGTATTTATGAAAATTGTGGAAATTTGTAAAAAGTTAGGTTTCCAACAGGTCGATGCAATCTGCTCTTCCTTGGTCCTTCACTGCTCACTTGTATAAACAAAATTCTTGTATAAACACTTCTATAATTTTGGACTGGATAAAGACAGCTACATAAATGTAAATGATTTCTGTACTTGTATATGGATTATACTGTCAGATATGATACAACCTGTTACATGAATTATTGAATGAATTATTGGCATTAATTAAAAAATATATTTAAAAAGTCCATCAACAGAATCCTAAAAATTAAGATGAATAAAACCGGCTAATCAGTTATAACATAGACAAGACTGTGTATAGCTATAAAACAAACAAATGCCCCATGATACAGAAGATAAAGATTAATTAGAGACTGGCATTTTTTTTTCTTTTTCAGATAAAAGTTGGCTTAAAAATTAGATAAGGAGTACAGTGTGATATGAGTTGGAAGTTTTATGCCAATAATAATAGTGCTAATAATAATGCTTACAGTAGTCCACAATTCTATTAAAATAGATTTCAAATGATTATTGTAGTATGAATTGCACACTAAATTGCCTTTTATTGCCCAATAGTCCTAAAGCAGAACATTTCAAGATTCATTTTGATTTCATTTGACCAATATCCTTTTGTTTAATAAAATCATTCTACATATTGTCTCTTCTAGAATCCTGGAAATGAAACATCATGCAGCTCAGATCGAGATTGTAGGAGAGGATTTCGAGACAGTCGCAGAAATGGTAACGTCCACCTCCCAGTGCATGGAGATTATTTAGAAAATCATTCTTCTTCTTCTGATAATGTGGGTCACCTATAAAAAAAAAGAAAAATCCCTGCTTCATCACACAAATTTTTGCCTTTTCCCTGCAAACTGTTCACCCTAATAATCACTGAGTATTTGTGACAGAGCACTGTGGCAAGCGCTTGCAGATATCCTTATCCTAAGTGCAGCATAATGCCAATAGAATGCATTAGGCTCAAAATACTGCTGAATATTCATTCTTCATCACATCCAAACTCATCCTATGATGTTCTCCTGGTCACAGTAAGGTGTGAAGCCCTTAAAGAAAAATAGTAATCTCCTTCATTACAATAGTTGAATCAGGAAAAGAAATGGAGATAGCATGGTGGCTTTGAAGAGGAGCTGGCTTTGGGCATGAGACACATGCAAGAACTGTTGGGTACAATGCAATGAAACACCACCTCAAATACAAAAACAGACTCTGTGACTGCCTCTCAATCTCCAAACATAAAGTTTGTTAGCCTGGAGCTTTTTGATGATCCAAATCCAAAACGCAACACACTGCAGGCTGATATTAAGGGTCCCTAAGAAAAACTGAAGTTTGTATGCTTTACTATAGGTGATTAAATGCCTATTTCAAAGTGGTAATTTCCAACACTCTGTGCACCACTACCACAATAGCAGATGCGGTTATGCAGGTTTCAGTGCCAAAGGAGAAAATGGGTCCCTTGAATTGTATCTGAAGTTTGGATGAGGTGTAGTCTTTAGTCAAGAAAGAGGCATAGATATAATACAATGATAAAAGTACCTGACTGGATTTTGCATAATAAGAATATATGATTAGACTTATATCTTTTTTTTATAAAATTGCTGTGTCATCTGCAATGCTTTGACCAACAATGAAAGTAGTTGTGCAGCTTCCTCAAACTGGCTTTCTTTTTAAAAAACACTTGGTGTTGGGGTTGAGCGTGCGGTTAGAAGTTAATAAAGAACATCTGGTGTGAAATACTGGGTGTAAAACAATTATCTTCTACTGTGAACAGTGTTTTTAAATGGTCCCTTTCTCTGTTTCTTGTAGTGGCAGCTAAAACTGTCTAGGACTTACACTTACAGATGTGGAATATCTTTGACCTCTATGCAAACTGATGGTCCAGCTTTGGGATTTAGATTTAATGTTAAGCAGTTTGTGCAACCTGCCAGTTCAACTATTAATAGTTACAAATAAATATTTTGATGGCCAACACTACAGCCAGATGATTGTGAATTATCGTAAGCACATTGTCTGCATTAAGGACCAAAGTTAAATCATGTCATGAGCTCAGCTTTTTTGCCAAAGTTTAGATCAGCTCTGTGTCCAGTCAAGTCACTCGAGTGCTATTCGGAAGATTTTAGTAAGTCTGTGTGCTTTTGGGAGAACTATGAAAGGCCTTCAGGTCTAAAGTCAGATTAGCCTAGTACATAACTGAAGCAATCGACTTGAACATAGCTAGAGTGTCTTCTTTGTTTATATGTAAATTCTTTGATGCAATCTATGGCTACCTCCTGGGCACGCAAAGAGAAATACTACTTGCTGACATTCCTTTTGCTCTTGTGATCTGTGGTGAGTTTCAGTCATTCTTATCTTATGTAATGAAGATTAACAGTACAGTGAGTGATTGTGTCCAACAGTTTTTTGTTTCTCATTTTTAATCCTCAAAGTTCAGTGCTACTGTTTGTCAGCACTGTCTGTTAATGTCTGGCAAGGTGAACTACAATCCCTGGATCTGATGCAAACCCTCCTGATGATTGCAGTATACAGAAATGGACCAAGTAGTACACAGAAATAAGTATTATACCTATTGTTCTGCAGCTGAGTCAAGGTCACCGAGCCTCCAGGAAAACTTTGGTTTGATAAGGATGCCCAGAAAAAAAATTTGCCCACATACAAGCTACCGGCTTTCCACATGGGGTCTTGGTCACGAGTTGATGACCAATTATTCTGAAATGAACAAAGAGGAATGCTTTACACTTTTCCTAAGGAATTCACCCTGACATTTATCTCTGTTATAGAACAGTGGGTACAGATGTGGGTTTTTTTTTTTTTTTTTTTATTTTTATTTAAACAGTGTTGTTTTTTTGTAGAACAGTGTTGTTAATTAAGGGTCTATCATCGCAGTCTATATAATGATTTTTTTTACTTCAAGGTGTGCAGACAGGCAGGTGTGTGGACTTTTCAGAGACAGAGAAGACGTGTGAGGTGTTTGCCTGGTGTCCTCTGGAGAAAGACAATAGTCCACCAAAGTACATTTCTACTTAATTAAAAAAATATATTTTCTTGCTCAGCTTGTATGTATTATGAAGTAACATTTTTCAGTATATGAAATATATATATTTTTAATGCACATTTTTAGTGCTTTCGATTATAGCCAATAAGGTTCTCAAAATAAATCACTTCATATTTTAATAGTTTCATATTTTAAATCACTTTACTACTCACAATATTTTTTCTGACAAAGAGCACCGGGTTCCAAAATGCTACAAAAACATGTGACCTTGCCAAAATGGAGCATGAAACACTTGGAAAGGAGACAGAAATAAAATGGATGTGTCTGAGGAGCTTCCTATAAGCACTTTGCCGTATATGTCCCTGTACTGATAAATCCGTGGTCATTACATGGCAGCTCTACTAAAGCTCAGTAACACCTAATGTGACTTTTTCTAGTTGGAACACAAAATATAGTACAAGATAGAAGTGCTGCACACTAAAGTAGGTAGACTTTATTTGGAGGTATTACATGATGGACAGTGCTTGCATTTATTTTCTTTTAAATTTGGGCTCAGGGGCTTTTTGTCAGGCATCCAGATGAAGCAATACAACATAAACTACAGCCTCGGCTTTTCACATCTGCAGTGCGTGTCAAAGGTTTGGAAACGCCTTTTGTGTTTTTGAGAGAGATATGCCTGTTTCTTTTCTTTATATACAACAAACTAGGTCATTGAATGATGTGAAGATTTACGTTGACCAAACTTTTATTCTCATGGAAAAATCCACCCTTAGCATTAATAATAGCTATACACACTCGCAGCATCTGGGCAGTTAGTTTCTCCAAAACATTTAAACAAATATTTTGCCACACCTCTTGTAAAATGTGCAAAAATGTTCTAGTTGGTCACTAATGTCTTAGTAGTTAGAATATGTTGGTTGTATAGTTGAATGTTTCTTGCGATCCAGTTCATCCCAGAGCAGTTTACTAGGATTTAGGTGCAGGGACTGGGCAGGTCATTTGATTGAGAGATAACACTTCAGTGGACGGTTTGGTTTCTAAATAATATTTCGGGTCATTGTCTAGTACAGTGAAATTGTACCAAATATCTGAAGACGTGAAGTCTAGGAGTATGGAATGGTAGCCATGTTGCTTCAGTATTCCTTTCACTGCAAACCATTAAGCTTTCACCTCCATGTTTGACTGTGGGTTTAAGGCAGTCTACTAAAATCTTCTCTCCTGTTCTCTTTATTACACAAGTTCTTCTAGAGTCAAATTTGTCCACAGAATTTTCTCAACAGAACTTTCTTCTAGTCATTCACTATCCAATTCTTGTGCGTTTTAGCCTTTTACCTAGTTTGTTGCATATAAACAAAAGAAACATATACAGTGCCTTGCGAAAGTATTCGGCCCCCTTGAACTTTGCGACCTTTTGCCACATTTCAGGCTTCAAACATAAAGATATAAAACTGTAATTTTTTGTGAGGAATCAACAACAAGTGGGACACAATCATGAAGTGGAACGAAATTTAT
>JAAIIK010000085.1:960930-972295 GCA_014706435.1 Silurus glanis | reverse complement strand
GTTCCACTTCATGATTGTGTCCCACTTGTTGTTGATTCTTCACAAAAAATTACAGTTTTATATCTTTATGTTTGAAGCCTGAAATGTGGCAAAAGGTCGCAAAGTTCAAGGGGGCCGAATACTTTCGCAAGGCACTGTATGCATCTCAAAAACCAATATAAGCCTTTGTGTTTTCAAAAGTTTGACAGGCACTATATGCGCTATGTCATTTTGGTGTGTTTACTTTGGTTGTAATGTCTAGTAGATTGATTAGAGTGAGTTCATGTTTTATTTGTTCTACTTGTAATTAATGACCAATAGACTTAATTGTTTGTGAATATTGTGAATCAGTGCAATACGCTCAACCTTTCTTCTTGTCATTTAGACCGGCAATGCTAGCAGAAGCAGAAAACTTCACGGTCCTGATAAAGAACAACATTCGATTCCCCAAATTCAATTTCAACAAGTAAGTTGAAACTTTAGGCAATACAATACTTCAACAGTAACAATATTGTCATTTCACCTGACAATTTTGTTTTTTTAACAGGCGAAACATACTGCCCCATGTGAACAGCTCCTACCTCTCGCACTGTGTGTTTAACCGTACGGCGGCTCCAGACTGCCCGATCTTTAGACTCAAAGACATTGTGTCTGAAGCCAATGAAGATTTCCAGACCATGGCAGTGCAGGTAGGAAAAAAAGCTAACCCAGGGTATTTATTTTTTTGTAATTATTATATGAGAATACAGAACAAAAACTACATATAAAAAAAATATATGAATTAAAAACTATATTGTAAAAGTAAATTAATATGAATGGAAAAAGAATTCTTCATACAGAAGCTGTACAATGACCAGGGTTTTACTGATTCGGGGGTTAAAGCGCCAATGGTAAAAAAGTTAGTATTAAGGCAGTATTTTTCAGTGCTTTAGGTATGTATTCCACCAAAGGCTTGTGATCGGATAAGGAGGGAATCAGGCAAGAAAATAACTAAGAGACCAAAGTTAACTCTTTGATGCTACCACCACCGTGCTTCACTGTAGGAATTTTATCATTTTGTCATATGATAAGCAGAACTGGGTTTCTGCCAAACACAGGCTTCTGTGCTAAGGCCATGACTACATTAAAACAATTCATACATGAGCTGTACAATGACTGTTTTTTACAAATTCTCTGTAACTGTGGAAAAGTTTGAAGCACCAACGAAGAAAGTCAAGACAGTCTGGTCTGATGAAAGAGTGAAAAAGTTTTCTTTTTATTTTAAACTGTAGAACATTTTTTAGTGGATTGATCCAAATTGATCCACCTTGGCTCTATCCTTATAGATGTTGGAAGCTCAAATATTGAAATCATTAATAAAATATAGAAGATGACTGGAAATAAATGTGCTAATTATAGACATTAATTAATCAAATTTTGTCCATAGGGAGGAGTGATGGGAGTGCAGATCCACTGGCACTGCAATCTGGACTTGTCCGAAAAGTCCTGCGTCCCTCAATATGCCTTCCGCAGATTGGATAATAAGGATCCGGACAACGTTGCCCCTGGATACAACTTCAGGTTTACTCTTGTAGAGATACAAAAATGTATCTCTGATATTTGTCACAATAACTGTATTTTCTGTATTACATTTTTCTCATTTGCTGTCTGTCTAAATGACAGATTTGCAAAATATTACACCAATGCAGATGGCCAGGAGACCAGGACGTTAATCAAAGGCTACGGCATCCGATTTGATGTTATGGTCTTTGGAAATGTGAGACTTTTAATCAGGTCTGTTACAAAAATTACTGAATTGATTTATAATTGATTGCTGTTTTTTTTTTTTTCTCTTTGTGCTTATACAGGCAGGAAAATTCAACATTATCCCAACCCTGCTCAACATCGGAGCTGGCTTGGCACTCCTTGGCCTGGTAAGTGTATGAATTTGTAAATGACAGAATCTTAAAATAAACCTTTTTACCTTACCTCTTACCTTAAATTATTATTATTATTATTTTTTACAATTTTTTACCTTTTTTTTATTTTTTACCTTTTTACTTTTACCTTTTTATGATGTTTAATGTTAATACTTAATATTAACCCAGCCATTATGGATGCACAAGCCAGTGCACTCTTAGTGCCGGTCCCAAGCCCGGGTAAATGGGGAGGGTTGCGTTAGGAAGGGCATCCAGCGTAAAACATGTGCCAAATCAAATATGCGGATCACAAATGAGAATTTCATACCGGATCGGTCGAGGCCCGGGTTAACAACGACCGCCACAGGTATCGTTAGCCGACAGGGTACCGGTGGAAATTGGGCTACTGTTGGCCGAAGGAGGAGAAGGAGAGGAGGAAGACGTCTACAGAGACGGCAGGGAAAGGAGCAGTGTAGGAGAGTGGAGGTTCGGGTTGGTACTTTAAATGTTGGCACTATGACTGGTAAAGGGAGAGAGGTAGCTGATATGATGGAGAGGAGAAAGGTAGATATGTTGTGTGTTCAGGAGACCAAGTGGAAAGGGAGTAAGGCCAGGAGCATTGGAGGTGGATTTAAACTGTTTTATCATGGTGTGGATGGAAAGAGAAATGGTGTAGGGGTGATCCTGAAGGAAGAGTACAGTAAGAGTGTAGTGGAGGTGAAGAGAGTTTCTGATAGGGTGATGATCGTGAAGGTGGAAGTTGAAGGGATGATGATAAATGTCATCAGTGCCTATGCTCCACAAGTTGGCTGTGAGATGGAGGAGAAGGAAAGATTCTGGAGTGAATTAGATGAAGTGGTAGATGGTGTACCTAGGAAAGAACGATTGGTGATTGGGGCAGACTTTAATGGGCATGTTGGTGAAGGGAACAGAGGTGATGAGGAGGTGATGGGTAGGTATGGCCTTAAGGAGAGGAATGTGGAAGGGCAGATGGTGGTGGATTTTGCTAAAAGGATGGAAATGGCAGTGGTGAACACTTATTTTAAGAAGAAGGAGGATCATAGGGTGACGTATAAGAGTGGAGGAAGGTGCACACAGGTGGACTATGTGCTATGCAGGAGATGCAACCTAAAGGAGATTGGAGACTGTAAGGTGTTGGCAGGGGACAGTGTAGCTAGACAGCATCGGATGGTGGTCTGTAGGATGGTTTTGGAGGCGAAGAAGAAGAGGAGGAGAGTGAGGACTGAAAGAAGAATAAGATGGTGGAAACTGAAGGAGGAAGAGTGTAGTGTGAGGTTCAGGGAAGAGGTCAGACAGAGGCTCAGTGGTGTTAAGGAGGTGTTGGATGATTGGGCAACTACTGCAGGAGTGATGAGGGAGGCAGCTAGAAAAGTACTTGGTGTAACATCTGGAAATAGAAAGCAAGACAAGGAGACGTGGTGGTGGAATGAGGAAGTGCAGGAGAGCATAAGGAGAAAGAGGTTGGCAAAACAGAAGTGGGATAGACAGAGTGATGAGAAAAGTAGGCAGGAGTACAAGGAGATGCGGCAGCAGGTTAAGAGGGATGTGGCGAAAGCCAAGGAAAAGGCATACGAGGAGCTGTATAAGAGGTTGGACACTAAGGAAGGAGAAAAGGATTTGTACCGATTGGCCAGGCAGAGGGATCGAGCTGGGAAGGATGTACTGCAAGTTAGAGCAGTAAAGGATGGAGAGGGAAATGTGTTGACTAGTGAGGAGAGTGTGTTGAGAAGGTGGAGGGAATATTTTGAGCAGCTGATGAATGAGGAAAATCAGAGAGAGAGAAGGTTGGATGATGTGGAGTTTGTGAAGCAGGAAGTGGATAGGATTAGTAAGGAGGAAGTGAGAGCAGCGATTAAGAGGATGAAGAGTGGAAAGTCGGTTGGACCAGATGACATACCGGTAGAAGCGTGGAGATGTTTAGGAGAGATGGCAGTGGAGATTTTGACCAGATTGTTTAACAGGATTTTGGAAGGTGAGAAGATGCCTGAGGAATGGAGAAGAAGTGTGCTGGTACCGATCTTTAAGCATAAAGGAGATGTGCAGTCTTGCAGTAACTACAGGGGAATTAAGTTGATCAGTCACACCATGAAATTATGGGAAAGAGTAGTGGAAGCCAGGCTGAGAGAAGAGGTGACCATCTGTGAGCAACAGTATGGTTTCATGCCGAGGAAGAGCACCACAGATGCCTTATTTGCTTTAAGAATGTTGATGGAGAAGTATAGAGAAGGACAGAAGGAATTGCATTGTGTATTTGTGGATTTAGAGAAGGCGTACGACAGGGTGCCAAGAGAGGAGTTGTGGTATTGTATGAGGAAGTCAGGTGTGTCAGAGAAGTATGTGAGGGTGGTGCAGGACATGTATGAGGACAGTGTGACGGCAGTGAAGTGTGCAGTAGGAACGACAGACTGGTTCAGGGTGAATGTTGGACTGCACCAGGGATCGGCCCTGAGCCCTTTCCTGTTTGCAGTGGTGATGGACAGGTTGACGGACGAGGTCAGACAGGAGTCTCCCTGGACTATGATGTTTGCGGATGATATTGTGATTTGTTGTGAGAGTAGGGAGCAGGTTGAGAAGAGCCTGGAGAGGTGGAGATATGCGCTGGAGAGAAGGGGAATGAAACTCAGTAGGAGTAAGACAGAATACATGTGTGTGAATGAGAGGGAGGGCAGTGGAGTTGTGCGGTTGCAGGGAGAAGAGCTGGAGAAGGTGGAGGAATTCAGGTACCTGGGGTCAACAGTGCAAAGTAATGGTGAGTGTGTTAGAGAAGTGAAGAAAAGAGTGCAGGCAGGGTGGAGTGGGTGGAGAAGAGTGACAGGAGTGATTTGTGATAGTAGAGTATCTGCAAAAATGAAAGGGAAAGTTTATAGGTCTGTGGTGAGACCTGCGATGTTGTATGGATTAGAGACAGTGGCATTGAGTAAAAGACAGGAGGTGGAGCTGGAGGTAGCAGAGCTGAAGATGTTAAGGTTTTCGTTGGGAGTGACGAGGATGGATAAGATTAGAAATGAGTTTATTAGAGGGACAGCGCATGTAGGATGTTTTGGTGACAAGGTGAGGGAGGCGAGATTGAGATGGTTTGGACATGTGCAGAGGAGGGACATGAATTATATTGGTAGAAGAATGCTGAGGATGGAGCCACCAGGTAGGAGGAAAAGAGGAAGGCCAAGGAGGAGGTTTATGGATGTGGTGAGGGAAGACATGCAGGTAGTTGGTGTAAAAGAGGCAGATGTAGAGGACAGGGTGGTATGGAGACGGATGGTCCGCTGTGGCGACCCCTAATGGGAGCAGCCGAAAGAAGAAGAAGAAGAAGAATGTTAATACTTAATATTGCTATAGTTTGCCTGGAGCCTCACTTAAGAATTACATTGTACAAACTGTCACTGACATCTGTACATATGACAAATAAAACTTGGCTCTTGAAACCTAAGAAGTAAAGAGTGGAAAGTTACTGGAATAGTGTATAATTGAAAAGAGTAAAAAGGCTAAACCAGGACAAATTCCTACTCGCTGTACCATTACAGTGCTTTGTGCATGTATTCCACCAAACGTTTGTGATTGGATAGGAAGACCATTAGACAAGGAAGTAACCAAGAGCCCAAGGTTAACTCCCTGATGCTACCACCACTATGCTTCACAGTGGGGATATTATCATTAAGGTGATAAACAGTATTTGGCCTCTGCCAAATGTAGCATTCTATGCCAGTGCTCTATAGGATTTTATATTGCTGACCATTTTCATAAAGCCTAGCTTTGTGTAGTGTCCAGGCTATGGCTGTTCTTCTGTTCCACTGATCTCTTCAGCTTCCTCGGAGTTACACTTGGCATTTTGGTTGATAACCAATAGTGAGAAAATGTGTAAATAAATAGTTTCTGTGCAATTCTTTGTTCTGTATGCATTTATTCTATTATAACAGCTTAAAACAAGATATGAAGTTCAACCTGGACATTTGACTTTTGTGGTTGTCCAGGTAAATGTGGTGTGTGACTGGATTTCTCTAACTTGCATGCAAAAGAGGCACTTTTACAGAGAACAGAAATTTACTTATGTGAATGACTATGAGACTGTAAGTATTTATTCCTTTCATTTCCTGTCCTTTTTCCCCGAATATGCAGTGTGTTAAACCAGCACACAGAGACTACAAATGTACAAATGCTTAATTAGTTCATGTCTTTGTTTGTCTGTTAGTTGTCCAATGATGTTCCATAGAAGCAGTGCTCTCAAGGCCTAAGACTTGCTGGATACCTGTTGTCAGCTGTTGTTGTTATTATTATAAGTATTTGATTACTGTGCTGAAAATATGTACTTGTACGTGTCAATTAAATGAAATGGAATCAATGTGTCAGGTTTTTAATATATTATTAATATTGAACAATTTGTTTAAATCTTGTATACTGTATATTTCATTACAGTTTCCATGTTCTTTTTTTGTTTTGAATCAAGAAACGTTAAAGATGCCATTTGCAATGTTTATAAGTGTTTTTTTTAGATCTATACTGATCATCCGAAGCATCCCTAAGATTTAGAACAAAACCTACATTATGATGATTATACTTGGTGATTATAGAGCCCCAATTCCCAAAAAGTTGGGATGCTGTATAAAATGTAAAGAAAAACAAAATGCAATGATTTGCAAATCACATATATCTCATAAATCTCATAAAGATAAAGGTAAATTTGAATTTGATGGTAGCAACATGATGGGACGGGGTCTTCACAAAATAAAAAATATGACAAAAACATGGTCGTTGAACAACGTCCTGTCCCAATTTTCTGATACATGCTGCAGCCATCAAATTCAAAATTAAACTTTTTTTTTTTTCTTTAAAATGGTTCATTTCATCAGTTTAAACATTTGTTTGATTTATTTGTAATTTTGACCCATAAATATGAGTAAATATGAAGTTTACTAATGTTCCTATTATTACTGCAGTCTGACTTGCAGGTACCAGAGAGCTATAGAAGTTACAAAATGTAATCTAGCAACACCTAATATGACTAGTAACTTAATGTGATTTTGTGGAGAACAAATGTTGCTAAAAAAAAAAATATCCGACTCCTTTTGACTATAGAAAACACACTGAATAGCTCACTAGCACTCTGATACCATTTAATTTTCAGCACTTCATGATATAACTGAGCACTTGTGTGTGGCACATTATTGGGGAGGATATAACTAAATCAATGTATTTTTAAACAGGAAACTGATTTTAAAAGTAATAAAAATGGGCCTCACGTGTGGGAGATGCCCAGGCATTGGACTATTTCCTTATGGTAGAAATGATGCTTTAAAATATGGAAAAGGCAGATGCTAAGTTCCACATTTTTGAAAGTAAAACTGCCCAAGAGGTAGACATAATACCTGACCACATACATGCTATTAGAGAGATGAGCCACTAGGGGCAGTCACTCCCATGTAATTTTTTGAGGGCCCTTTGAGAGCTCTAGTCAGCAAAATCACTGTCTTTAAGTGGAAGCCTAGCTCTTATTCCAGCCAAGCCTACAAGATTGGCCTGGGGCTTTGATTTCAACACACAGATTAAAGTGAAATGGAATGCAGTGCAAAAATTAATCAAATTTCATTTCTGATAAAAAAAATCAGTTACTTCTTCTGGCGCTTGTTCTTCACTAGAGATGAGAGAGCAGGAAAACAATGCAATTAAAATTTTACTTTTTATTGTGTGATGTTTTTCAAATGACACCACTGGAAAGCAATAACGTCTGGGTATTGCGTTTCATGTTGTATTCCCTGCTCCGATCGATTTTCTGTCTGCAATGTGACCCTCGGTTGCTTAGATCCTTGTGTCACGTTTCCTTTAGACGCAGGTTCAGCTGTGCAATGTAGGCTTTACCTTTCAGCGTGGAAGGTTTTCTGCACCTCCTGGAAGCATAGCAATGTTTTATCCCCACCAGTCTTTTGATTTTGATGCTGTCATCGATTCTTTTAGACATGCAGTCTACACATGTATACATATTCTGATTGGGGGATACACCAGTATATGTGATAAACTGACATGGGGATGTATAGAGAGCCGGATAGAGAAGGCGTTTAACTCAATTAGGTCCTGATCTAAAAGGCAAGACTATTTCAAAGACACAGTCTTTTATTTCTAGAAAGAATGAGTAGCATTCTCTAAAGACATGTGTGCAGCTCTACTCCAAATCTCTAAAATACACTGTATAGCTAAAGGTTTGGGGTCAATCATAAACATATATCCATGTTAAACATCTCATTGCAGATTTACTCCCTTTTTGATGGTATAGTAACCCTTCTGGGAAGGCTTTCCACTAGATTTTGGAATGTACAGGAGCTGTGGGAATTTGGGCTTATTCAGTCAGATGTTCTGTGTCTGTCTGTGTTCCAGTTCATCCCAAAGATGTCCATTGGGGTTGAGTTTAGGGCTATGTGCAGAACACTACAGTTCTTCTTAAACCTTAAACACTCTGGCAAACTATGTTTCTATGGCCCATGCTTTTTTACAGCTGGAACAGGTTTGAGCTAGCCCCCCTAATTCCTGTGAAGGGAAAATGTAATACAGCATACTTGTGAAAACTAACCATATTTCCTAGACTAAGCGTCCCTACGACAATGTGTGATCAATAAAAATGCCAAGAAGCCTTCCATTTATGGCTATGAACTAGGCGTTTCCTTTAAGGATATCTATTACTGACATGAAAGCTGACAGTTCTGGCAGCAGACATGACCAAGCAGGCTTGAATTCATCCCTTGAAAGTGCTGCTGAGAAAAGGGTCGATATTTTTCTTCCTAGGAATCAGGAATAATCCAAACTTGTACGCACCCAACTCAAAGCTCGGTAGTGCTTGTGACCATGTTGCAATAGCCTGAGAGACTGGCCCCACATAAAAAAAACTATCCAACACTGCATTCATTACAAAATACGCTACTGAGATTTCCTCATTGACAACCAATTCACAAGAGCTCACAAAGTAAAGGATTAGTACACTGTAATGGCTCTATAATTCCATGAGGTGGCGGTAGAGACTCCTACATGCGCTTGTGGAAACGATGAAGAAGAGTTTCGGGGTGGTGGTTTCTCTTCTGAATGATACACTGATGCTACCAATTGGTCAGTACTCCTGTTTGTGGGCGTGGTCATTTCGAAAATGGGTGGGAACACAGCAAATTTTTTGTATGATCGCCACACGGCATCCACCCGTTTCTAATTCAAAATGGCCGCCGCCTTGAGGGGAAGACTTGTATCATTGGCCAAGGTGAGCGATTAGCCTGCTGTATTTTTAATACTAAATACTAAATGGTTCTTTTAAGCGAGAAAACTGAACTTAATTAGATATAACGATGTGCATAGAAATGTAATGTAGTCCTTCACGTCAAACTAACGGTTCCTTGGCAACGTGTAATGTAATGTTAGCTTTTGCTTTAGATATAATGATAAACATGCTGCTCTGTATTGTTATTGTCCTGAAGAATTACTCCATTATCACTGCAGTGGAAGATGGTGCCTGCTCGTCCATGGATATTCCTATAAGGCATATAATAACTTGAAAAGTGTGTAGTATATTATTAGAAGGCACCAGTCACTTGTGGAGACAGATAGATCGGAACACCTTTACACTTGATCGCAAGATTGTGACAGAAAGGCTGGAAAGACCACCTCTTAATACCATCATTATGATGCCACGGCAATAAAAACTATCAATACTATCCAGAAAAGCGATATGAAGGAGCGCTGCATCAGAGACTGGTATCTCATTCAGCATGAATGAATGAATGCCATTACTAAAGCATGGAACCTAATGAACACAAACAAGTCTCCTTTCACTGTAGCCACAGCTGCACCACCTGCAAAGATAATTTCTAGTAGAAGCGTCAATATTAATTCATAAAATAACAAAAGTACAGTGTTTTCTGTGCATTTTTGTAGTACCTTTTTTTACACCTGTTTTCCTGGGGATTTGAAATGAAGGCAAATTGTTGGGTTTCATGTAAATTCTGTGGGAAAGAGAATGCAAAAGAATAAATGGTTGTTGAAAAAGCTTAACAACACAATGTCCAGCTTTCCTTAAAAAGTCTGTCTTGTATGTATATCTACTTTCAAATCGTTTCCTTTTCCTCCGTCAGCCATTGTCGAATGTAAAAACCAGCTATTAACTAGACATGAATATATTTTGGCTGCTCTGCTCTTAGTGTTATTCATAGGGTGTACATGTGTGTATATAGTGTGTAAGGTGCAAAATCCCCTCAAATGGCCCTTTTATTAAGCAGGGATCCAGAGACCATCTGTGATCTCTAGGCTATAATAAACTTTCTTTCGGCTTCTCCCATTAGGGGTTGCCACAGCGGATCATCCGCATGTTTGATTTGGCACATGTTTTTACGCTGGATGCCCTTCCTAACACAACCCTCCCCATTTATCCGGGCTTGTGACCGGCACTAAGAGTGGCTGGGGTTGGCCGGGGATCGAACTCGGGCCGCAGCAGTGAGAACGCTGCATCCTAACCACTAGACCACCAGGGACCCTGATCTCTAGGCTATAATAATGTGCTGAAATGGAATGATGTTATAATTATGCCATATTGCATAAATGGTTTTACTTGAGAGCTTAGGAGGTGGTTAGCTGACCTTTTCACCCGTGCTTACATTTCCTGTTTGATCTGACCACAGGGCCTGAGCGGTGCTGTCGTTAAGCCAGTGTGTGTGCGCTCGCTGAGCCTGTCAACCAATCAGAATGCGTCAGATACTCCACCAGCACGGGCAGACAGCACCTTCAAGGTCACAATGGTGCCGGGAGATGGAGTCGGACCTGAACTCATGATGGCTGTAAAAGAAGTGTTCAAGGTAAATATAAAGCTTCTCTGCAGGACCACTGCAACAGTAGCGTTTAATACCTACAGTTCCGCTTTTCAAAGCGTTGTCCAGGTGGGCAGGGATGGGGCAGGATACGTTGTGACAAAGAAATTTGAAGAATCAATGAAGTTAATATTGTGTTCGTTTGTACATAGTGAGAAATATGTATTTCTACAGTGAAGGCTAAGAGTGATGTGCATGATGTGATTTCTTTGACCATTTGTTTTAGAAACTTAAATATTTGGCTTTTTACAGGGTGCCGATGTACCTGTGGAGTTTGAGGAATGCCACCTGAGTGAGGTGCAGAATATGGCGAGTGAGGAGAAGCTGGACCTGGTTCTGAACTCCATGAAGAACAACAAAGTTGCCATTAAAGGTAAGACTACATGTTCTGCATCATAAAAAAAATGTCAGTCATGTCAAATAATGTAATTGTGATATACAAACACTGTATGGACAAAGGTTTGCTATTACTATAACCTCCAGTCTTCTGGAATGATGGTCCACTAGATTTTGTAGTGTGCTTGTGGAGATTCGTTCTCATTCAGTCACACGAGCGTTAGTAAAGTCAATGGTGTGTGTCTGTGTGTGTCTGTGTGTGCATATGTGTGCATATGTGTGTGTGTGTGTGTGTATGTGTAT
>JAAIIK010000085.1:927749-942710 GCA_014706435.1 Silurus glanis | reverse complement strand
ATCCCATTTCATTATATTCTACACACTCTTAACTCACACTTCTATTCAACACACACCTCACTTCTACACACTAATCCCATTTCATTATATTCTACACACTCTTAACTCACACTTCTACACACTCATCCTATTTCATTATATTCGACACACTCTTAACTCACACTTCTATTCTACACACTCACATCTCACACACTTTCATTCTAAACACTTGCATCCTATTTAATTAAGTTCTACGCAGTCACAACCCACACATTTCTATTCTAGACACTCACAACCACACACTTACGTTCTATATACTTCTGTCATACACTCCTGTTATAAAGAGATGCTACAGTCATATTCAACACACTAATTATGAACTCCTTCTACACACTTGATTCTACACACTCGTATGCTACACATTCAGATCTTCCACAGTTCGATTGGACGCAGTTCGATTCTACACACTCTCATCCTACGCTCTTGTTCTCCTCTGTTTTTGCATTCAGTTCCATTTCACATAAATCACACTTTCAGTCTGCTTTCTGACATTGGATTAAACCTGAACCTACTAAACTTGGAACCATTTTTTTTGTGTGTGTGTCAACACACTTGGCCAGTCGACATGATTCTGAATGTAGAAAGTTGTACTCAGTTTTATTCTTAACTGACACAATCTGCACAGAGGTGTTTTCTGCATATAGAGTACATCCTTCCATTAGACACAAGTGCATTGTCTTCAGCACCATTCTGCACTGTCATGTTTAGTCACGGTTATATTAGTCACATTACACACTTCCTTTTACTCTGTCCTTTTAGCATCCAGGGACGTGCTAGCTCAGGGATTAAAGCTCTGAGTTACTGATCGAAAAGTCGGGGGTTAAAGCCCCAGTATTGCCAAACTGCAACTCTTGGGCCCTTGAGAAAGTCCCTTAACCCTCTGTTATGCAGGGGTGCTAGGGCTGAAACGATTCCACAAGTAATTCGAATACAAAAAAATAATCGAGGAAAATTATTGTGCTTCGTTTAGTCCATTCAACTACACACACGGCACTGTGTTTCCCCACGGAGCATAAATACTGTTGCACCACCTGATAAACGCTTGAGCGCTCTGGACAGGTAAACACTGAAGACACTGTAGAATGAAAAAATTGAGGAATTGGGAGAATCTTGCAATTCTGACTTATCGCATCCCCAACTTTACTTCTGGCAAGTCCAAGTTTTTTCTCTCGAAATTCCGACTTTTTTCACACAATTCCGACTTTTTTTTTTTTTTTTTTTTAGCCAATCAGGCAGCCTCAGTGCCAGAAATCGGGCACATTGAAAGTGAAATATGTTACAATCAGTAGAATCGCATGGTATCAACAATGAGCCCCTGATCCCTGGAGAGAACTCAGTTCTGGAGGAGACGGAACAAGACATGAAGCAGAGGAGCCTCGTTCATACACCAACAGCTCCAAACCTCAGGCCCACAACACGTCTTATTTTCTCTTGTATATGTTGTATTGCTCTTTTTAGTAAAGAAATAAGTACTTATTATCCGATTAATCTTTGGAATATCCGGTAGCATGCTCGATTACTAAAATAATGGATATCTACAGTCCTACATTTCACTTTACCTGAACACATTGCATACTGTATGTCTATACAGTCATGAACACAGTAATAATCAGAGCGTTCATTTTCAGCACCATCTCATCAGTCGCACTATGGGATCGCATTACCGTATTGCACAGGGCCAAACGTTACACTATTATACACGTTATCAGGTTTACACACTCCTTTCTTCACGTTTTCACATTCGTCAGTCGTCCTGCGCGACCACATATCAACCGTCCGTTCATTATATCACACGTCCAAATGTGCTACACGAAACTGAGAACAATGCTAGTCGATTGTGTTCATCACACCTCTTCATATTGTTTCTGCCATGTGAGTAAGGGATGACGCATCCACCTACATCCTGGAACAAAACCAAAACAGGTGGCGCACACGCGTTTTATTTCGCAAAACGGAGGAGTTCGACCTCCTTTACATATTGCAGCAGTGCGATGATTTGTTCGAATTCTGTATTTAGAAAAAAATGTGCATGTATTGCGCATCATATTAAACGATGGATTGTATCATGTTTGAACGGCAGGATAATAGTTAATATAGTATATACATGTATAAGTATGGTTTGAATTTGGATACTGATCCAGACACATTTCCTGTTATAGCAGCTCCTCCTCTTTCCCTTACCTGCTAAGGTGATGGAATATTACTAGATCCAAGTGTGCGAGTCTGACACTTACTCAGAGCTAAAGAGGAGATATTTGTTCCCTAGAGCAGGGTAATTTTTTGGCGTACCAAAATGTTTTTGTTGTTTTTTTTTTAAGGTGTAACATGGTGTCTTTTTTTTTTTTTTTTTTTTAACCCCAAATCAGTTTACTAATGTGAAAAAGTGTGTGCATTTCATGTCCTCGTGTTTATAATGATGTATAACGAACATAAAACAAGTTCATACCTGTTGGAAATGAATGTCACCCACAATGTACAGTCTTTCGCTCCAGAGGCCTCTTTAAGGCAATGAAACGATAGAATGCAGGCGAAGAAATCCTGAAGATTTTCCATCTCAGAAAACAAGTCAGAGTGTTCCCTTTTCCTGTTCTAAAATGCTGACACTAAAGACTCACTTACACAAATGTTTTAAGTGAATGATTTCTTACAAAGCCTCACAATGTCAGCAATCACTGGTGGTATATAATCTGTTGATTTCTGTTGTGTTGGCCATAGCATACAGACGTTGTTACTATAGAAACAAACAAAAAAACGTGTTTGAACGTGCACATTTTTTGTAAACCTTTCAAGTGGGATGTCTAACAGAGCTTTCGTAATTAAAAACGAATCAATACCTGATGACTGTATTGAATTGTATCTGAACGACTGATTTATTTACCCAAAGGTCACTTAAAGATCTCATTCTATCTTAAGTCCCCAATTGCTGTTATAACAACTTCCACTCTTCTTGGAAGATGTTCCACTAGATTTTGGAGTACAAGGGCGTAAGGCAAGTCAGATACTGATGTAGGGTGAGGAGGCCTGGGGTGCACTCAGCATTTAGTTTGTCCCAGAGGTGTTCCATAGGGTTGAGGCCAGAGCTCTAGAAAAGACCACTCAAGGTCTTCCACTGCAGTCCATGTAAACAATATCTTCATGGAGCTGGCTTTGTGCACAGGTGCACCGTCATGCTGGAGCAGGTTTGGGTCTCCTAGTTCAGCTGGAGGGAAAATTTGATGCTAGGGCATCCTACGACATCCTACACAGTTGTGTGCTTCCAACTTTGTGGTAACAGTTTGGGGAAGAACCACATCTGTCTGGGAAAGTCAGGTGTCCCAATACTTTTGTCTGTATAGAGTGTCTCAAATTTTTAATTTTTTACTTTAACTAGACCTCTGAGTTCCATATTGCTGTTTTGGTGTTCCATATTGTGATTTTACCACACAATAAAATTCACATCACTGAAGTCACGATGTTACTGGTTCATGAATATTACTAGTTGCTTTATTTGGACCAAAAAAAGTTAATGTGATCTTGTGATTGGTGAGATTCATTACCCATGTTGGATATCTTGTTGCACAAGAAGATGCAATTAGGAACGTGTTAGTCGCTATAATCGAACGTCCAGGTATGTTTTTTTTGTATACGTTACCTTGAATCCAAGTAAGACCATGAGGTAACAAAATAGTAGTAGATATAATGTGGGTTTTAATAAAAATCGAATTGGTTTTGAAATGCGTTGTTTGGCCGAGGCAGCTTGACAATGAAGCAGGTAGTCTTGCCAACTGGACCGCAACCCTGACCTGAATAAAGTGCTCACTGAAAGACTGTGTTTCGTTTGAAGCATGCAGCGTAAAAAGCAGAGAACCTCAGAACACAAATGACTTATATTGTGTCTGTGTGTCACCTGAACAACATGGTCCCGTGTAAACAGTGCTATATATGGAATATTAAAACTCTCTAGGCCAACTAGTTCTGTCTCAGTGGAGAGGGTTTTTCCTACAGACACACTGGGTGTTGAATATTTCCATAGGCAACCAACACCTTAACAACTCTACTTATTATATACTTACTAATTATACTTATTATGGGTGACCAAATCATTGGGTTTTTGATTTGAGTTTTTTTTTTACAGATTATCTCCATAATTTTGTCTTAGCCAGTTCTCACTGACAAACCAGCTCTTTGTACCGTAAGACAGCTACCATCTCAGATGGGTGAAGGCCATCATGTGCCTCTTACAAGACATGTGAAACAGTCAACCACATCTTTTTATATAGTTGCTGTGTCATAGGACACTGTATCATGTTTTAAGGTGTAAGGTGTTTTTTTTAACTTGTCACATGTACCTTACATCACAGTGAAATTCTGTCTTCGCATTTCCCAGCAAGCGCAGGGTGAGCCATGATTCATCGCCCCTGGAGCAAAGACGGTTAAGGGCCTTTCTTAAGGGCCCAAGATGTGCAGCTCGGCAATACTGGGGATTGAACCCCCAGATTTGCGATCAGTAACCCAGCCCATGAGCTACCCCCCACCCCTTCCCCATACATGTGCTCACAATGCCTGTGATTGGATGCCTTGATTGTGTGGAAACCTCTCACCAGGCAAACACATTGTAGTTTATGTAATTTAACAACATTAGGATTAACATGAGTTAATACAGAATAACAATAAGTATTAAACTCTGTTAAACTGTGTTTTAACTCAACGAAACGTCACCAGCCTATGCATTGGTTGTGAGGCCTGGCTTGTTTGCTCTCAGCACGATGAACTGTCGTGAGCGCTATGCAAGCATAAAGAGTCATAGGATATGAGGTTTTTCTCTGACTCCGTATATAATCTCGTTTTGTGAACCAGATCACTGTCCGGTCGATCTGTGTGATGCAGCAAGCGGTGGGATTTCGAGGCATACCACATAATTGAAGCGCTGCCTCCTTAACATACATCAGTTTTGTTCTTTCGGAATGTCAATGAGTAGATGTTTTTCTTTCTCTGGTTATTGATTATTTTTCTGGTTATCTGTCAGTGGGGGGAAAAATGCATTGTAGACAATTTTTGACTTTTCACTTTGATACATTGCAGCTTTCTCTTTGGGATAATTTTCCCTCTCAAGTTTGATGAATTACAGAGTTTAAAATGTAGGATTTACAGCGGGGTCAGTCCAAAACAGGCACACACCTGAAATGGAAGAATACTGAGCATTCATTAATCATTTATTCAATTGTAACCTTATAAAATAATCTTTATATGTTGGTTAATACTTCTAATGCTTATTATGAGGTGTAAACTTAAACATCTGAAATGCACGTTTTTAAGCATTTTTGTCTATTTTTCTGAAAGTAGATATGATATTAAATGTACCGTACCTAAAAATATAATAAAAACATCACAAAAATTATTAGGAAATTGAACACTTAAAAACGGTCCAGTCCTTTTTCTTCAGGATCAAACGTGGCCTATTTCCTGTTCAAGCGACGTGTAAAAATTGATGATTTAAATCCCCAAGCTCTTCTTCAGCGTCCGTATTCTGCTTTAACAGTGCAGATGCGATTTAACGAGTCCAAGCGAAAACTGAGGTCTTTCTGAACGTGTCTTTGTGCCTGCTGGTTCATGTCTCAAGCTTGTCCCTGAGCTTCCGTTCCTCTTTGCAGTGCCGAGTTCTTTTGCCGTCTCTCTCTCTCGTTTTCTTTCTTTTTTTCCATACACATTCACTGAGCTGTGCTGGAACTCGCAGAGCAATTAACCTATCAGGATGGCATTTCCCAAAAGTGTCAAGGTCGTCTCGAAATTAGGGCATCATACAAAAATTGGAACTCTCTCCACTCTTGTGAATTCAGCCCCAATTTGGAATCTCGAAAAAGACACGTCTAAATTCACGCTTTGTCTGGACTAAAACTGAACACGCGCTTTGTTTTTGCCGATAGTAAACAGTCGATAGGGTTCAGGCTCTTGATTGCTCAGGTCTGCTCTCCATCGTCTTCCATTTCTGCTCGATCGGCTCTTCGTGTCTGCGCTCGCCCTCCCTAGAGGTTACGAAATACACACCTCTCAGTCTGGCATCTGGAGAAAACACCCTGTTCTGTCCTCGAAGGGGTGTGTGTGTGTGTGTGTGTGTGTGTGTGCGCGCTTATTTTCTAGGCTCAGCAGACATTTTACAGTCTCAGAAGGCACAAACTTGTGTATTGGTGTGTTGTTTGTGACCTGAATCTTCCTGTTGGACAAGCACAATAAAGCAGTGATCTAAAGCTGTCAATAAAGTACACATCTGTGTCAAAAAAGATGGGCCAAGCCAAGAATGTCAAAATAATGAAGCTTTCACTGGGCTTAACAACAAATAGTCTCTCTCTCTCTCTCTCTCTCTCTCTCTCTCTCTCTCTCTCTCTCTCTCTCTCTCTCTCTCTGCTTTGTCAATCTTTATTCCATTTATAAGCTTGTATTCAAGCCCTTACCTTTCTGCATCAGGTGTGGCGGAGGACTACAAGCTGACTCACCTTTTAGGAAAAAAAACGTACATGCCTGAAGATAAAACTTTTGTACACCCAAATCACTCAATCATTATGATGAAACAATAAGACTATATAAATTAATGTCTGTGTCTTCAGCTTTTCCACTTAAGTGCCAGAGGACATTTTAAGCGTGCATATGTTTCATTCTTACTAATTCTCTGACTAATGTTTTAGCATTATGAACTTTCTTACTGAATCTTACTGATCAGACGGTCGGGGGTTCAACCCCCGGTATCGCCAAGCTGCCACTCTTGAGGCCCTTGAGCAAGACCCTTAACCCTCTGTGTTCCAGCGGCGCTGTATCATGGCTGACCTTGCGTTCTGTCCCCAGCTTCCTAATACCACTGGGATATGTGAAGAAAACATTTCCCTGTTCTGTAAAGTACATGTAAAAAGTATAAATCACCTACCTAACAGGACAACATAAGCACACTAAGCACACAGTCAACATAACAAAGGAGTGGCTTCAGGAGGACTCTGTGAATGTCCTTGAGTGGCCCAGACAGAGCCCAGACTCAAACACGATCGAACATCTCTGGAGAGATCTGAAAATGGCTGTACGCCGACGCTCCCCATCCAACCTGATGGAGCTTGAGGGGTTCCGCAAAGAATGGAGAAACTGGCCAAAAACAGATGTGCCAAGCTTGTTGTGTCATACTCAAATAGACCTGAGGCTGTAATTGGTGCTAAAGGTGCTTCAACAAAGTATTGAGCAAAGGCTGTGATTACTTATGCTGTAGCTATCAAGCACTTAGACGAACATGACCGTTCTGACTACAGCTGAATTATAACCGCTATCAATTTTTCACCAGGCAGCAGGGGGCGATGGCTTGTTTGTTTGTTTTCGCAAAACACTGCTTTTCCTTACATACTGTTGGATTTTATTTCCAATGGGAATTCTTCTCTCTTCAAATAATGTGTTATGAACTGAAATAAGTACAGACATGAATAGGAGGTGCACTTCTTTAAAGATGACTAGAAATGTTCGTAAAGCAGCTCTTTTTCAAATTAAAGAGTGTTTTTTCAGGATACTTTGGAAGGACGAAGTCAGACAGGAAGGAGGATACGTGACGTTCCTATACGAAGCTCTTGGGACACACAGGGTTAAACAGTGGTCAGGTATAACATGCCGGAAATGCCTGCGTTTCTGCTTTTGGGTTAGTTTCAACATCCGGTTTAGGCCACGCCCACTTCTGTTTTAATTCCGAATACGCATTAAAATATTCGAAGCAGTAAACAGTTGCCGGTTGTGTTACACACCTAATGTATATTGCGAAACGGATGACATTTTTAGACGATGATGTCATACTGTGAAAATGTCCCCTAGCCCAAAGCTTGCTTTACAGTGAGCCAGTTTGGCTTGGGGTTGACCAGTTTCAAAGGTTCTTTTGGATTTGACAAGTTTGTGGTTGTTTCGAAGGTTGTTCATTGTGACGCGATGCACGTACGAAAACCAGGGACTGGTCAGTGTTGCAGTGTGGTCATATGAAGTGTGTACTTACGGTTTGAGTTGTGGATGCGTCACAGGCTTTCTCTTAATGCAGAGCATATGTCTGGATGTATTGTGGCATGTTTTGTCTTGCTGTGAGTTAATGCCCACGTGTGGTGTGACATCTGCTCTTTGTAGTTATGGATGCAGTTTGCATTGAATAATTGTGAATAATGTGAAAAGGGTTACACGCTATCAGGTTTTCGGATCACGGTGTAGGCTTTTCTGAATCGTTTCCGGAGTTAAAATGCTCCGCCGGGTTTAAACTTGTGACCTCGGCCCATTCGCTGCAGACATGGACTTCCTGTAACTATCATTGTCATATCTTTGGCATCTGGCTTGAGATTGGACCTCGTCCTGCTTCCAAGTTGGACTCGGCTACTTTATTTTCAGTTCCTATTTCTTTAAAAACATAATTCCTCTATTAATTTTTATCTTTGTTTTTTTTTTTTTTGTTTTTTTTAGGTAGTGATTCCGCCTCTATTTTTATTACTATTATAATTACATGTTAGTGAAGGACAAACTTTATTTCTTTAGTGCTTCATTATTTAAGGATCAGCATAAAGTCAGATTTAAGGATATTTACTAAATCATGTTGCGGTTTAATCAGCAACCTACAAATGATGTTTATTGAAATGGTTTTTGTCGCTTTTTCTTTTTAATGTGTAAACAAATGTGTGTATTTAGAGTTAGAGAATGGCATATAGAGACGTATTTAATTTCACATCACACATCGCTAAATCAGTTTCCTTTGCTTGCTATTGCAATAGAGTTTCAAAACATTGAATATAATTAAGACTAACTGCAAATGTCTTAATCCACGTCCTTCACCCACATGTCAGTTGTCAGGCTATAAAATAGCACATGATGCAGCGCATCTGATTTTGGATGTTGAAATTGACGTATTCTTTATATTTTACATTGAAAGCAGCAGAAAACTTGGAGATTAGGCAAGGGTGAAAATGCAGAAGTGACTGAACTGGTTGCAAAACATACTGCATACTTGCACTCTTCCAGAGACGTGCCCAATGGTGTCTCTCCTGCTTGCTCTCTAGGTATGGGATGAAGAGTATTTTGTGTAGTAAATTGGATGCTGAAAAGTGAAACTGTAACGTATGCATACACGGATGGTGCTGACAGTTTGGTAGATTTGTGCTCTTTTGTAACCAGAATGTGCCCGCGGTTTTAACGGCCCCAGGCGGCATGGGACTCTGCTAACTTTAAACATTATAGCTTAGTTTATTATTAGAAATAAAACACAATTTAAAGATTTACTCCATTTAAGACATTAAGACTGACTTGTAAGAGTCATATGCGGTTATAACTTCCTCCACTCCTCTTGAGAAAATATTTCACTAGATTTTGGAGTGCGCTCGTGGAGATTTGTGCTCATTTTGCCACAAGGTTATGAGTAAAGTCGAATACTGATGTAAAGTGAGGAGGCCTGGAGTTCAGTAAAAACATTCTAGTTCATACCAATGGTGTTCAGTAGGTTTGAGGTCAGAGCTCTATAGCAGGCCACTGAAGATCTTCCACTCCAACTCATGAAAACATATCTTAATGGAGCAGGTTCAAGTGAAGGGAAAATGTAATGCTAGCACATCCAAAGGCATCCTGTACAATTGCGTGCCTCCAAATATTGTGGTAACAGTTTGGGGATATAGTATATATAGTTATATAGTTTATATGTAATAGTGATTTGAAATGGCATGCCACTGCCGCTATCGACTGTTTTAGCAATAGTGTATTCTAACGATTATTCCATCGGGTAATCGGATAAGAAATAATTTTTTCTTTATTAAAGAACAATTTCGAAATAAGAGAGAAAATTAGATGGGTCTCTTAAAATTAACATGTAATTCTTTTTTTCTTTTTAGAAAAATTAACTTTTTTTTTGCTGGAATTGCAATACCGCTGAAATCTAAACCCATTTATTTAATAGCGTTTAATAGACATATTACATCAAAATACAAATATAAAAAGTTTCAATAGTCCCTCCGCAGTGGCCGTGTAGAGAACCTTATGGGAAAATATTTGTTTAATGAAGCTCATAATTATTCTCGCTCATGTATTTATTTGTAAAATCTCCCACAGTATCAGCGATGTGGTTTTCCTGTCTCCGGAAAAGCCACATGAAATCTTTCACGAATTAAATCCGTGTGTTTATCGCCAGCTTTAAATCACGTGCGCCACTACCCGCTCTACGCCGCCACTGCCATAAATAAAACTCTAAAAATCCATTTCAAATTACTTTTAAAAAACGGTGTACGATGTTTTCTTTACGTTATTAGTTTGAAACGATCCCAAACGATGCCGTTTTTTTTTTTTTTTTTTTTTTTTACCAGAATCTTCTCCTCGCCCCTCTGCGGGTAGTGCGTCAGTAATAATGGTCCGTGGGAAACACGATGCTTTGCTTTAGAGGCACTAAACGAATTTTTGTAATGGAATTATTATTAATGGAGTTTAGTCCTAAATGTATGTACAGTGCAACCTCGATACTCGCAGGGGTTACATTCGATATCCCCTCGTGAGTAACAAAAAATCGCGGGAATATGACTCATTTTTTTGATGGGTACATGTACTCTACTGTAAACTAAACAAAAACAATTATGACAAGTAATTTAAATTTTATATACTACTTTAAATGAATAATACAATAATAAAATAGTTTTTTAAACATTTTGATGTCATTTATTAGTACAAACGTTGTTTTGAAATGTTCCCCCGAACTTTTGAGCCTCTCTCGGTTTCTCGTGAACTATCAGCTTTTCCGCATGTTACTCTTATTCCGGTTCCAAATAAAAAAGTCACAAGTGTCGAGGTCGTGAGTACCGAGGTTCCACTGTATTTACATTGTCCAACACTTGTTTCAAAATACATTACCGTGTCGTGTTTTTGCGTTAAGGAGAGCATATTTATTTTCTCCAGCTTCAGTAACCACAAGGTGACTGTTGCTAACAGCAGGAGCATCACACACACAGGAATTGCCAGTGCTTATTCATAGCTCCAAAGATGTCATCTGTGAATGGATGTAGTCATCAGACCACGTGTAGTGCAGTACGTGACTAGATTAATATTATATTATAATATTAATATTATATGGCTAAATATCTGTGGACACGTCACCCTCACACCTATATCTCCCTAACTGTTTCCGCAAAGTTGGAAGCACACAGTTGTATAGAATATCTTTGTCTGCTGTACGTAGAATTATAATTTCTCTACACTGGAACTAAGAGGCCCAAAACGAGGTCCATTAGAAGAAAAAATTTTTTTGCTTTGGGTAAAGGAACCTGAGTGGCCTTTACTGATGCCTGACCACTATCCCTTTTAATCAAGTTTGCCATGAATTGGAAAGTCATCTGTACCCCAGGCTTTTTCACTTGCCATCAGTGAAATATACCTCCCTAATATACCCCACAGCCACTCTCCAACATCTAGTGGAAATTCTTCCAGAAGTGTGGAAGTTATGAAAATGGGGAAATAAATCTGGAATGGACTGTTCAACAAGCACATGTAGGTTGATGAGGTGTCCATGTTTTGCTTTGTGGAATGTAGGTTTGGTTTTTTTTTTATTTCTTCCCTCCGGGCAATTTGCATATAAAAACAAACCTTATATCGTTTGCAGAATTTTATTATAATATGTACCTAGATTCTCTCTAAGGAGGTCTCGATACATTCAACAACATTGCGCCTTGAAATTCAGTTTTGTGACGTTTTCTGTCGCCAGTCTGTCTTCTTAATCAGCGACAAATAAACTGATTTCCTGAGTCGCACAACAGTTTTTCATGCAGCGGAAACATAATTTAAATCGAAATCAGTTGCTTGTTGGCAATGGCAGGTGATAATACTTATCTTTTGCCTCAGACTGTTTGTAACTTGTCTGTGCTTGAATTATTTATGATTAGTTTCTTCGAATGTTTTTTTTTTTGTACAGAGTGCAGCATTTTCTTAACAGATTTGGAATTTGATGAATGACAGATTTGAAGTAATAAAGAAATACATTTATATTTTGCATTTCTTTCCTGTATTAGCATATTGTATTGCTGTTTTACCCTCTGACTGCCCATTTTCTTTTCCTCGGACCCCCACTTGGGTGTATTTCAGAACTGCAGGACATATTTCTCATTCGAAGATTTTTCTGGCATGGCTGAGGAGATGCTGCTTAAACCGAAAATGTGATAAACTTTTGGAAACAAATGCTAACGTATTTAGTGTGTGAACACGACACCTGTTTAACGTCGGACAGGTTTATAATTGATTCTGAATTGCTGTAATGTGTATTGTGCTGATCCACAATGCAGCAGAGGAAAACACTGGTCCCGTGACTGCTCGCTGATTTCACCCTGATTAGCGAAGGGTGGGAAGTGTGTGTGCGCGAGAGAAAGAGATTCAGTGCCCTATTTAAAGCCGTTCTTGTCTTGCATGTAATGATCCATAATGCCAATCAGCCATATTGAAAATCACGTCCAACTTTTATTTTCGTTTGGTTCTTTTTTTAGACTTTCAGAACGTGCAGTTAAAATGAGGCACCAATATTTCAAGTTTAATCAATAAAGAAAACACCATAAGCTGTGGTCACTTTTTTTTTTAACGTAATTAAATTTTTTAAATATATTTTTATCTATGGTTTTATATATATATATATATAAAATTATAATTTTGTTTTGAGATAATCAGGATTCTATCATGAAGATATGCTGTCAGAAAAGCTGGAATAGTTTCAAAGAAGATTCTCCACCCACATCTATTTGTGTCTCTTTTAGACTTTTCTGGCAGTGAGCTTCAGAATCATGCAGTTTCCAATTGGGATCAGACTTCTGAACACTTACTTAAATGGGTCAAAACCTGTAGTTACTTCTTATTAGATAAAATTGTAGCTGCTTATATTCACACCATCAAGTCTGTTTTTTTGTTTGTTTGTTTTTTTAATGTTTTTGTTTACTGAGATCTATAAAGATGTCTTAATGAATGAGAGAGTTAATTGTATTCATGTTACATGGATTGAAAACGATCGCGTTGAAGTTTTGCTTAAATTTGATACTCTTGCAGGTTTGCTGGTTAGTCAAGTAGATTTTTCATGAAAATGACCCATCTGTCTGGTGAGATGTCTCGTTTTTGTAACAGGCTATATGTTGTATAGCTATCACATTTAGAGCTCACACTAGTAAGCAAACACTAATCCTGCCTGCTAAAACCGAGACGGGCAATCCCTCCAAGAAACATGACCACAACGAAAATGTGTGTGTGTGTGTGTGTGTGTGGGTCATGATAGTCAGGTGCTATGAGTTGCTGATGAATCATGTGTAGAGGAAGCAACAGTTTATTTGTGCTCTGTTTTAATCATAATTGCAATTGTATGTGTTTTGCACAATGATGGTAATGACTGAGAATGACCAAAAAAATGGTGAACTTTGCTAAAGTGGCCAATTGTTTTTATTACATTTGCTAAATTAAATCACAAGCTTCCCATTCAGATGTTATAACTGCCTGGCCAGCTGACTGAGGACAATTTGTCCTTGTCACATATTTGAGTATGTTGAAGACAAAGTCAAGTTCTTCACTAGTTTAAGTCTGTCTGTCTGTATTAGGGGTATAACGGTACACAAAATTCACGGTTCGGTTCAATTTCGGTATGTTAGGGGGAAGAAATGCATAACATAAAATTGCTTGTCATTTATCAGTGCAGTTTATTATTCTTAACATTTGTGATCAACATTTGAACAGTTTCCATTTTTTAAAACAATTTTAAATAAAATGCCTGCTTGGTTAAATACTATATACAATAATATTTTATAAAAATAAAATCTAATCAAATTTATCCAATACGCTTTTTTATTGAATTAATTGAGTGATCAATGAAATTGGCACAAATTAAATTGATTAAATAAAATTCAATTAGTAGTAAATTTGTATTTGTTTACGTTTGTTAGACCCCATTTGGGTCATACAGGTGTGTGTTTTCCATTCAATATTTCATTTCTAAAGACATGATCTACTTAACTGTTTAACAACTTATTTCAGCATACTTTAACAAATGTCTTCATTCTTTCCATCTTTCATTTATTCACTCCCTCGATATGTGGAATTTTCAGAATATAACAAATATTATTTACGGTATAAATTATTTTTTTTTAATACCCCTTGCATTGTTGTGTATGTTTTCAAGTTTATTTATAATAATTAAAAACAATGCACTCAAAGTGTGAGGCTGTGTGTGTGTGTGTGTGTGTGTGTGTGTGTGTGTGTGTGTGTGTGTGCGCTGGCAGACAGTACAGGGTCAACCGGCAGCAGGAAAAAGCGTGTCCCCCAAGGCATGGGAGCATTTTATACTAAACGCAACAAAGAAAACTGTACCTGGAAGTTATGCAAAGCTGAGCTTGTGTGGTACAGAGTGCAAAAAGAAAACACACTGGTGTCACGGATAATGGTGAAACAGCACAGTGAGCAAAAACTGTATCATCCTCATCATGTGAAAAAGGTGTAGTTTAATGAAGTGCTATTGTGTAAACTGTTTTTTTTTTGCTAATTTCGGTACAGTCGCACTGGATCTGTTCTGGCGTGATCGCGATCAGCTCGCTCACGGCATAGTGATGGGTTCAATTAAAATGGTGCGAACAAACACTAAATCTAAAAGCAGCAGCAGTAAACGATTCTATTTTTAGTCACTGTTGTGGATTTAAGCTAATAAATATGCATTTGTACTCCATTCAATTCTCTTTTTATAGCGTTTGTCTCCTACAACCGTAACTTCTGTTTTCAAACGTGATTTACTGTGGCTTTACTACATTCAAATGCTCGTTTTCGTAGTTCGTATATTTAATTTATGCATATATCATTTAATTATTATGAAATATATATTTTATGTATGGCGGTGATGCACAAAATTCTAAATCCACACATATATATATATATATATATATATATATATATATATATATATATATA
>JAAIIK010000085.1:907934-919992 GCA_014706435.1 Silurus glanis | reverse complement strand
AACTGTGCTTAAACCAATAATGTGTAATCTAAAAAATGAAAATGGTGGAAAAATGTGTGTATAAATGGTTTTGATATTTTTCTGGGATTAAAATCTGATGCCATCTTTTGATTTGATTAGATTAGATTCATTTGAATCAACAGATGCATAGAGTGGATGTTCTTTAATTAGCATTTATGATTCACTCTTTGATGATATGCATATTAGCAAATACAAAAACCCCAACATTTTATATACTCTATAGAATTATACTGTATATGCAAGTTCTAGTTTCATGTAGTACATATTGCATACTCATAAACAGTCCAATTGACTCATGGGTTTCTTATTTGCTTTTCTTCCCTGCACCACCTGTTGGACCTCCGTACGAAACTCGACCTTTCTCAAACAAAGACACGGCAATCATCGCCGTGACTGTGGCTTTATCGTCCCTGCTGGTCATCATCTTCATCATCATCGTACTCTACATGCTCAGGTCAGGCGACCGACACTCACAAATAGCACAAATTGCTTTTCAGCCAAAATAATATTTATAGAGCTGCACAGTTGAGAGATAAGGATCTTGCATTCCTCATGGTTAAACTCTCGACAACCTTTCCTTCATTAGAGATGATTACCTGCATCATTCTGTCTCCTGCAATCTTTTATTATATATAATATTTTCTTCCTCTTGCACATGAGAAAATTTGTATTTATTTGTTCCTGTTTGTATCTCTGTGTTGTGACAGGTTTAAGAAGTACAAGCAGTCAGGAAGCCATTCGAATTCCTTCAGGCTGACCAATGGCAGGACTGATGACACAGGTGTGTGTGCGAGAGAGAGAGAGAGAGAGAAAATGCAAGATGTCTGCATTCTTAGAAGTGATGGAGTAGCTCTGTTCTAGCTTTGTTGCTTTCAGCGAATGTCCTCCATCAGACGCCTTAAAACCTGGTAGTAGAACTCGCTGTTGGCGTTCTAGCCCCTGGGGACAAATTCTAAATGCACAATGGAGTGAGTGTAGAAAAAGACGATGAACATGTACTTGGTTTAGCTTCAGACCTGCTGCACCTTTTTTTCGGTAATGGGCTCTTCCACGTGAAGCCTGTTGCTTCTTCTCAGGGTCGTACCTGTACACTCGGGTAATGATCCTCGACTTGAAGGCCTTGTCATCCACGGCACGCTTGTTCTTGGCGGACATTTTGACGCGGTGTTCCTGGGTCAGCAGCCTGGGGACGTACTTGGCAGCAACACTGCATGTTAGGACCACACGTGAGAATTGCCTGGACTGTTCCGTATTACACACCGACAATAGCAGGAATCTTATGGATTGTTCTCCAACGATCGTCATGCTCAAGTTGCCGAATGGTTTCAACATTTTCAGGGGTTTGGCATGTTGAAGGTTTTTTTAGCTGAAATTATCCACATGTTTAGACTCTGAGTTTAAGGTTTTCCTTAAACCCTAACACAAAATAAAATATCAGCAGGGAGCAAATAGCAAATTAATGCAGGGTGACAGTTAAATGATTTAGGTATATTCATTGCACTCGTTACATGCTGTGGGTTATCTGATGTTCCTGGTATATAATCCTTGCACCCCTACACTTTTACTTTCAAAAGAATTCAAACATACCTTGCAGTATATTAACACAGGGGGGGTTACAAGAAACACACAACTATATGTTCCTGGTTTAATTGTGCGTTCTGGTTTCTGCCCTGTGGTATTTTGAATGTTTTACTCTGGATTTATTTGGGTTCTCTGGTTTTCTCCTAACTTCCAGAAACATGCCTGTTGGTGGATTGTCGAGGCTTGATTGCCTTTAGGTGTTAATTCTTGTGCCTGACTTGCCTAATGTGGCCACCTTTTTTAAAACTGGGCTGTAGTGCCCACTACTGGCCAATGTGTTAGCTGTGATTGCAAGAATTGCAAAAAGTTTATTTATTTATTTATTTTTATGCCTGCTGTATTTTGATATAATAATTAATGCGATGTATTTACACACATTGTTGTCAATGGATGATTTATTTGTCCAGAGAAACATTCTGATCATCTTATTCTTTTTCCTGCACTTCCTTTCCCTTTTTTCATCCCGGACCTGACAGAGCTTCAGAGCGTGCCGCTGTTAGCCCGGTCGCCCAGCACTAACAGGAAGTACCCACCCCTTCCAGTAGACAAACTCGAGGAGGAGATGAACCGTCGCATGGCCGATGACAATAAACTCTTTCGGGAGGAATTCAACGTAAACACACCACACACATCACTCAATCATGGTGCAGTGAGACAGCATGGGACTCATGAATTAGATGAATCATTTGATGTTGCTTTATTCATCTGGAAACTGTGGAAACATTTCTAGACGCTTTAGCTGAGTTTAAAGCAGGATGTACAAACAGATGTTTGTTGGGCAGTTGGCTTTCGATTTGTTTTCTTAACTGTCAGCAATTATAAGTGTGAATCAGTCACTTCTGATTCACTGCAACAGAAGAGCACATACCAAATATGGTCACGGATTACAACACACCCTTGTTTCAGTATGTAATCGTTATTGAGTTAGTCAGCTTCAATCACTTCATTGACTATATAAGAATGGCAACTTTTATTATAAATAAATGTCTTCCTATTTCCTAGTATAATACCCACAGGTCAGTGCCATTTGAGTGACTTTTGGTCTCATAAGCAAGTGCATGTACTATAATATTTTTAATAAAAAAAAAAAGTTTGTTGTATTATTTTATACTAATTACTTAAAAAGTGTATAACAATGTGAAAAAAAGAAATTGGTTCTTAGTACATGGTCCTTGTCCACCCATGACACCTGGATTGATGGGCTTTCTGTGCGTCTTCTCTGCAGGCTCTGCCAGTTTGCCCCATCCAGGCCTCATGCGATGCCGCCTCCAAAGAAGAGAACAAGGAGAAGAACCGATACGTCAACATTCTGCCCTGTGAGTCTGGATGATATACATGTACACAATCATACAAGAGAAGTTCCTTATGTGTGCTTCTTATTTTGTAAATACTCTCACAATGCAGCTCTCTTTCTGTGTAGTTCATGGTTTTAAAAAGTTTTACAATTAATAATACATACTAAACACTTTAGTTTTGCTTCAACCTCATTGTTTTCAGTGTATAATCACTTTTGCAGTGCACTTGTGTAGCAAAATATTTGATATCACCTCAGGAAGAACTTTTTTTTTTTTTTTTTTTAATTCTAAATGCCTATAAAATATAAGTTTATGGGAAGATGCTAAATTAAGGCAACAAACCTTCAAAACATGTCATTTATATAATATAAATTCCAAAATCTTACACTGCAACAGTACAGCTCTTTTGGTGACAAGTGAAAGTTTTTAACAAATGTTATTTGATTTTTGTTTAACCCTGGAATAATACAGTAAGTTGCAACCAGGATTTCTTGTACTATAGACACCTTAAAACTTGCAAACATAAAAAAATAATTCACCTAGGTGTTTTTTCTCTCTCTATATCATCCCTCTCCCCTGTATCTTTATTCTTTCACTCTCAGACGATCACTCCAGGGTACATCTCTCCCCTCTAGAGGGCGTCCCAGACTCAGATTTCATCAATGCCTCTTACATTAATGTGAGTCACAGCCTAATATTTACATACTCTGTCTGTAATAAAAAAGGAAAATTCATAAAATATTTTTTTCTGAACAGGGTTATCAGGAGAAGAACAAGTTTATAGCTGCCCAAGGTAAATAAAAAGAATTGAGGAAATATATGGAAAAAGATATTAAAAAAGATCAGAATTACCTTTATTATATCTTTATTTCTAAATTTATAATAAAGATATAATATACGTTGGTCAGTTATAATTTTTTTATTTATATAAATATATGTATATATATTATACATTATACATTTATTAAAGTCTGTTTGAGCTCTGAGGTGTAGTCCATAAATAAAAGATTGTGTGCACGTATGTCTCAGGGCCAAAAGAGGAGACGGTGAATGACTTCTGGAGAATGATCTGGGAGCAGAACACTGCCACCATTGTCATGGTGACCAACCTGAAAGAGCGGAAGGAGGTACAGTTGTGTAGGGAATAAAACAATTTTATAAATTTTTTCATTCATATTTCTTTATTGATCCCACAGGGAAATAATTTTAAAACCATGCATATTTGTATGATCGTGTTTCTCTAATGTAGAGTGAAAAAAACACTAAGAATAAATGAATTATTAGTGGGTAGACCCTTTGATCTGACCAGTTTGGGGATAAGTGTCTAATAGAGATGTAAGTGGGTGTCCATGGCCTAACTGATAACCTCTAAAAGTCATTTGTATTGTAAGACAATGCAAAAACATAAAAACTCCACAGTTAATTGTTAGTGGTATTATAACAAAGTGGAAGTGATTGGGAACGACAGCAACTCAGCCACAAAGTGTTAGGCCAGGTAAAATCACAGAGCGGGTCAGCGGACGCTGAGACACGTAGTGCACAGAGGTTTCTGCTCCGACTTTCTGCCTACAGACCTCCAAACTTCATGTGGCCTTCAGATTAGCACAAGAACAGTGCGTAGAGAGCTTCATGGAATTTGTTTCCATGGACGAGCAGCTGCTTCTGGAAAAAAATTCCCATGAACACGTTCTTAAACATTGTGGAAAGCCTTCCCAGAAGAGTTGAAGCTGTTATAGCTGCAAAGAGCCAACATCATATTAAACCCTATAGATTTAGAATCGGATGTTACTCAAGTTCATTTGCATGTGAAGGCAGACGAGCGAATACTTTTGGTAATGTAGTGTATGTAGTCAAATCAAATTTGCATATGAGTGCAGTGTCATTCTTCATACATCTTGATAGAAATGCAAATTTGTCAAAGGAATATTTAGTGTTGGCAGACTAACAGTGTGTTTAAACCACTGAACCAACTGCTTAAATAAACTGTTTAATAAAAAAATAACTTTTAAGACAGTATTTTATGGTATAAATTATTTGTGATGTAGCTCTGGTCCGTGGGTCAATTGGTACCGGGCAGCACAGACAGTATACATAACTTACATTATTTCCATGTTATTTATTATCTGATTCTGAATGATGTTTTACTTTGGGAAAATTACCGGATTTTCTCCGCCACATCTGTCTATGACTCACTCTTGATTCATGTCTTGCCTACATCCGCTACCTTCTTAAAGGTGCTGCTCCGGCCGCTAACACAATACATTACCGCTAAATTGAAACCCCCAAGCGAGCAAAATGATCAAAAAACAACACAGTGGAGTCACGTTTATTATTATATTTAGAAAATATTATTTTATTTTGTTGTATTTATCCGCTACACCTTAAAGGCCGGTCCGTGAAAATATTGTCTGACATTAATCTGGTTTGTGGCGCAAAAAAGGTTGGGGACCACTGATGTAGGTTACTGAAGTTAGACCTGTTTAGAAATGTTTCATGTCATAAACTGTTTTTATGTAGAGTTTGTATTTAGGCTCTAGTAGAAAGATTATTAATGATTATTAATTATGATTATTTTTTACAGTATTTTTATAATGTTTATGCCTGTAGTGATGAACATGTGGCTGGTGTGTTTCAGTGTAAGTGTGCTCAGTACTGGCCGGATCAGGGCTGCTGGACGTACGGGAACATCCGTGTGTCTGTTGAGGATATGACCGTGCTGGTGGATTACACCGTACGCAAGTTCTGCATTCAGCAGGTATTATACATGAATGCCTTCGGTCCATTCCGGTTCGGTTCCGGTTATGACTTGAGAAATCAAAAAATAAAAGTGCTATCATTCTGCTGTTTAAGTAAATTGATTGACCAATATACTTTGTTAACCTGAAAACTTTGTCCTGTCTTGTTTCTGTGTTTGTAGGTGGGGGATGTATCAGGGAAGAAGCCCCAGAGGCTGGTGACTCAGTTCCATTTCACCAGCTGGCCAGATTTTGGCGTGCCCTTTACACCTATCGGCATGCTCAAATTCCTTAAAAAGGTTAAAGCGTGCAACCCGCAGTACGCTGGGCCTATAGTGGTGCACTGCAGGTGCTTTTTCATCTTATCTTATTTCATCAACATATTTCTTCACAGAACAGACTTTTAATACAGTACTGTAATGAAAAGTCATCATAAGAGAAACATTAGCAGCTGTAAAATGAATGAAGCTATAGTAAATTCAGGTTCACATATGTAATATTAGAAATGTAATATTAAATTTCAGTCCAGTTTAATTTGAACCAACAAGGCTGTTAATCCTTAATTAAACATTGAATAACCATTTAACAGCGGTGTAGATCTTTTTTTATTATTTATTAATTTTTGGTATTTAATCCTATTCAAATGGAATGTTTGTATGGAAACACCGAAAAAAAATTAAAATATATAAACAAAAAATAAATAAATAATTGCCCTTTGTGTAAGATGGACATTTGAAAATGTCTAAGAGCTTACAAACACCAAAAGGTTGCTATATGCCGAACACGTATATAATTTTAGTTTGTATTACTTGTAACCTGTATGTTAACACATCTTTTCAGCAGACTGCAGAGGATATAATGCTTTAGAAACATTTCCTTTTGAAATAGATTGAATTCATTTAGGACTATTGAAGGATTGTTACTTTACCCCTTTCATTGCCTGAATGTTAAATACTAACAAGTCAAACACTCTTAATGTTCAATGTGAAATAAATTATAATAAAGATTAGCGCATTCATAGATTTATTTTCATAGTTTGTGATTGAATTTGCTGTCATGTTACTATTAATACTGGTTTATTATTTTGTATTTTATGATATTTCTCTTATATTCTGTCTCTCCTCTCTCTTTCTCTCTCTCTCAGTGCGGGTGTTGGGAGGACCGGCACCTTCATTGTAATCGATGCGATGTTGGATATGATGGGTGCCGAGAGGAAGGTGGATGTGTTCGGCTTTGTCACGAGAATACGAGCCCAGCGGTGCCAAATGGTCCAGACCGATGTTAGTTCAGTTCTTTGTGATTCCATACTGTAACTGTGTTAAACTTGCGCTGTCTGGCTTTAGTCACATTCCATTAACCCAGAGCAGCTGAACATTTGTACACAAGTTCCCTAAAGATCTGATATACATCAAAAAATCAAAAAAATCAAAATCAAATTTTATTCATCACATACACATACATACAGGGTACGACATGCAGTGAAATGCTTTTATACGACGGTCCGGCATGAGGGAATAGGATGGGGGAAAAAGATAAGAAGGCAGATAAATAAGTATGAGGTATAAAAGAACTATATAAAATAATAAAATAAAATAAAATATAGAATATAAAGATATAAAAGATATATAAAGATCTATAAATGTGAATATACAAAAAATGGCAGTAAACAGTAAACAATGTGTAACAGAGTGTAAACAGTAGACAATTTTTTGGTGGGTTGTCCATAAAGTGTCCGTGTGCGGTATGGTGTAGTGTAAAGGTCCGTAAAGTGTCCGTGTGCGGTATGGTGTGGTGTAAAGGTCCGTAAAGTGTCCGTGTGCAGTATGGTGTGGTATAAAAATTAAATTAAATATAAAGTGCACTGTGCTGTGCAAGTCCAGAGATTAAAGTGTCGTGGTGCGAAAGGTGAGATATGTACAGAGAGGAAGTGTGATAATGGAGAGAGTGGGCCAGTTTTTAGATCCTGGATGTTTCCTGATTTAAACTCCTAATGGCCTGCGGGAAGAAGCTCCTCCTCATTCTCTCTGTGTTCGCTTTCAGTGAGGTCATTTGGAGGTCGAGGTGGCATAAGTAAAGATGGCTTAGAACAAAGACTTTTTTAATTTAATGTCATGTGACTCCCTGCCCGTGCCTTAAGTGTACCAGTACCTAAACCTCATACTTTGAGTATAACCTGTCTCGCTAACTTAGTAGCTTTTACTCTCATAAACCTACACTATTCTATATAAATTCCTGGATAAATGATCCAGAATGCTTCAGTCAAAGATCTGTCCCAAATAATAACTCCTACTGGCTTTTTTTTTTTAAATAATTTAGTCTTATAGTGTACAAAGTGAAATCATGCAGTTCTCACAATCCTGTCATTCTAATGAGAAGCTTGTGTTTGCTGTAAGTAATTCTGCCTCAAAAAACTGCAAATGTATCAGGAATCTTTTGGATCTAGGTTTTCATCCTGCAAGAAAATAAAGGGTGTCAACACTCTTATTTAGAGGTCGACCGATAATGTGTTTTTTTCCCGATAGCTTGGTTGGATTGTACTTGCTGATAGCTGATTAATCATCCGATTAGAAAAAAACAAACATAGCACTACATGTTACATGGTTGTGAACTTTTTTACGAACATAAAAAAAAACAGCATTTAATCTCTGAAAATGTGCCAAATAAAAGGGGTATATATTTATAAATAAATAGTCATATAATTAATAAATTATAAATAATTAAAAGAATATAGTGCTCTCCATGCAGCATGCAGTCTCTTTTGTAAAAAAGAAACCTCATATGTCATCAGTGATTGGCCTCTAGAGGCCGCTCTCGCAGTGACAGCGGACCGGAAGCAGAAAAACTATCGCTATGTATATTTGCCGATAGCCAATAGTCCCAGCAACTATCTGTGCCGATGAATCATTTTTTCTTTTGTGCTTTTTTTTTCTCTCTACAGATGCAGTACGTATTTATTTTCCAGGCTCTGTTGGAGCACTACCTGTATGGAGACACAGAGCTGGAGGTCACCTCTCTAGAGACTCATCTGAACAAACTGTATAATCCTTTTCCTGGAGCAGGTTGTAGTGGGCTGGAGGCGGAGTTCAAGGTGAGTGTAGTCCAACAAGTTCCAGAATTTTGGTTTCTTCTGTAAACATCACATGAGTTCTGCTCCATGAGTTCAGGTCAAGCAGAAGATTTATTATTTTTATATTAAATGATTTTAATTATTGATGATTTATTGAATGATTAATTAAAATATATATCAATTGATCTGATTCTCTATTTCTGTATGTGTCTAAATATCTGTAGAAACTCACTTCTATAAAGATCCAGAATGATAAAATGAGAACAGGGAACCTTCCAGCCAACATGAAGAAGAACCGTGTGCTGCAGATCATTCCATGTAAGCTGTGTGTACAAAAGATTAAAAAAATAATGCCTGATGAACGTATAAAGTTATTCTCGGCCCCTCATTTTCTCGCTTTCTTCCGCTCTTTCAGACGAGTTTAACCGAGTGATCATTCCTGTAAAGCGTGGTGAGGAAAGCACAGACTACGTCAATGCCTCCTTCATCGATGTGAGTGCCTTCCTCTTGTGACACCAAGAGCAGCTTTCAATGCTAAAGCAATTTTACCAACTGTTTAGACAGTGGCAGAATAGGAATATGAAAGCATTTGTGGTTTGGAAAAAGAATTGATTTGTCTTTTGTTTCTGCTGTCTGAATGTTCTCTGCCATTCTTGTTTTGTGTGCTTGGTGCCAATCCCACAATAAAAACCATGCATATGGGTTTATCAGTGTTTATCAGACACACATTCATTTTGAGTTTTAACATCAACAGTATCTGAATTTATGCTGTAAATTGAATAACTGTAGGCTATTCCTATAGTGTTACCAAGAATAATAATCATCATAATAGTACAAGTAATGAAAATAATAATAATCATCATTAATTCTTTAAGTTTATTGTTTGTTTTTGTTATAAACACCATATTTGGATTGTAATAGTTTTACATTGTAAGGTCAGGTTTTGTAATTATATCTGGGCTGCAACCAGCGATTATTTCGGTTGTACCGTGCTGATGTTTCGCCTTCATCCATGACACCGGTGTGTTTTCTTTTTGCTCGCTCGCTCATCACTGTGGTACTTCCATGCCACACAAGCTCAGCTTTGCATAACGTCCAGGTACAGTTTTATTTGTTGCGTTTAATATAAAATGTTTCCATGCTTAGAATGACTTGGGACACACACTTTTTCCTGCAGCAGTTTAACCCTGTACTCTTCGCCTTTTTCGGGGACACTAACCCTTAACTTGAGCGGCCCGACTACTCGGTAACGGCATTCGTTGACTACGAGTTTCATTATGGATTTTATCGATTAGTTGTTGCAGCCCTAGTGCGTATATATGTCTTGAAAGATCTTGAATTTAACATGTATAAAACAAGACATAGAAAAAGTCAAAATTAATATGAATGTATTCTAAATTTGTAAAAAACTATACTATTTTTGTGGAACAGTAGGTTTTGTGTTAAATTTTTTTGCAGTAAGCCCTAGCCCTTTTGCCATCTAAAAAGCAGAATAATGTTATTGTTTCATCAAATATCACTAATGGTTTGTTTTGTATTGCACATTGTTTTCTGACTATAATACTTTTGTGTGTTTGTGTGTGTAGGGATACAGGCAGAAGGACTCCTACATGGCCAGTCAGGGCCCATTGCAGCACACCATTGAGGACTTCTGGAGAATGATCTGGGAGTGGAGGAGCTGCTCTATTGTGATGCTTACTGAACTGGAGGAGAGAGGACAGGTATAGAAGGGGGAGGGGGTGTAGAAATGGGGTGTTTATGTGCTAATAGGCAGGTAAAAAAAAAAAGAATATAAAGAGATGCTGGTGTAAAGAAATTAACTCTGTGTGTGTTGTTTAATTTCTGTGTCTCGCTCCGTCTCCCTCTGTAGGAGAAGTGTGCTCAGTACTGGCCCCTTGATGGAGTGATGACATGTGGTGATATGTCCATTGAGCTGAAGAGAGAGGAGGAATGTGAAAGCTACACTGTCAGAGATTTGCTTGTCACCAACACGAGAGTGAGTGTCTACATGCACACATGTACACACGCATGTGCCCACATTCTGCAGTGGCACAGCTGTTACTGTTTAACCATTGCATCCTGTCTTTTGCAGCAGTACCAACACTGATTTATCATTGTTTGCATTGTGTTTTGTGAAAAGAGTATCATGCACCATGGAAAGTGTTGTAATATTTTAGCTGTATTGTAAATTTGGACAGCAGCTCGCTGCGATATCTTTTTCCTTTCAGCTGAATGTCACATACATGATATAAACGTAGTGTTTAATAACATTCACATAGAAATATTTGTTTATTTTAGTGTTATTTTTTATTTATTTCAATCAATGTTTGTTGATTTTTTTTTTTTTAGTTTTGCTCATTCAACCCTAGTGATTTAGGGTCAGGAGAGCAGTCAGCGTTCCAATTCATCCCAAAGGTTTTCAGTAGGGTTGAGGTCAGAGCTCTATAGCAGGTCACTAAAGACTTTCAGCTCCAAGCCACATAAATCATATCTTCATGGACCTCACTTTGTGCACAGGGGCACTGTCATGCTGGAACAGGTTTGGGTCTTCTAGTTGAAGTGAAAGGGAAATTGAACAATATCACATCCAAGGACATCCTATACAATCTTGTGCCTTCAGCTTTATGGTAACAGTTTGGTAGCATGGCTAGGATTCAGGTGTCCTAATACTATTGCTTTACTTACAAAAGAAAAGTGTTGTTTTATGTTACTCAGTCATTAAACGACTGCTATAAGAAATATGATTGTGTCACCGCACTAACCACACAGGAAATGTGAGGAGGGTGGCATGCCGAATTGAATTGAATCATTTCTACCATCTTCTCGTAAAGTGCTAGGGCGAAAGTTTGAACACTACAGTAACTTTCTGATGAGCTCGGAATTTAATCTGGATTTAATGTGAATTTTCAAGTTTTAGAGAAACCTTTGGATGCCATTTCCTTACCAACACAAATCATTAAAGCAAACCAGCGATAGGCACAACACTAAGGTTCTTTTTACAAGTCATTGCTGTTAATCGTTTACAGTTATTACACTGGAGAAAAAGAAACAAAAGCATTTTCACTAGAGCTATTAGCTATTCTCTGAAATATTCGATTTTGCCCATTGGGACTGACTGATAATTGTTTTTAAAAATTGACATTTTTTATTAATTAATCATGCAATGCTTGTATGAATAATTGTACTTGCATAGTGACGTGTTCAGGAGACACTGGGGTAGATACTATTTTGTAACAGTAGACAGACAGATACTTGATGAGGCTGCTAATAACATTTAGATTCAGTTAAACACTGTGTGCCATCGTGTTTCTTTCTCTCTCTCTCTCTCTCTCTCTCTCTCTCTCTCTCTCTCTCTCTCT
>JAAIIK010000085.1:877432-899542 GCA_014706435.1 Silurus glanis | reverse complement strand
TGTGTGTGTGTGTGTGTGTGTGTGTGTGTGTGTGTGTGTGTGTGTGTGTGTCTGCGCGTGTGTGTGAAACTAGCACTTTGAGCGGATTAGTGCAATCAGAAGCCTTGAGTGTGTTTAAACACGGCTTGAGGGACAGGAACTCAATCTGTGTCTCACCCAGTCGAATTAATCAGCCCTGTATTAACACACACAACTATTTTCAGATTTGGATTTTGTCAGGGTCACCGTGTGCTTGTCAAAGTTCAAAGATCACTCTGCTGAGGTCACCTCGGACAGCAGACAGGAAATTAGGTGTGTTCTGGGTGGCCAGAAGAGGGCAGCCACACTTATGATATTACATTAATAATACACACTGTTTGACAGGCTGATGTAGATGGAAACTGCTTTTGCCCAGTGGTCAGGCTATTTATTTTTAATGTTAACTATTTAAATATATGAATCATAGCCTTCTGTCTGGTAATTACAATAACAATGGTTATGACAGGTATCATATCCCTTTTATATGTTTGTAATAAATGTGCTTATAAATACATATTGTGCACAATTGTCTTTGGATTCAGCATGAAATTTCCCCTTTACTTGAACTAGGAAGCCCAAAACTGCTTCAGCATGACAATGCCCCTGTGCACAAAGCCATGAAGATATGGTTAACATAAGTCAACCCTATGAATTGGAACGCTGACTGCACCCCATGTCTCCTCACCCCACATCAGTACCAGACTTGTTTACACCCTTGTGTTTGAATAAGAACAAATCTTCACAAGCTAAATCTAAATTTGGAATGTTCAAAAATATTATAAATATATATTTTTTTATATATATATTTATATTATTCAGCACCTTTACCCCCCCCCCCCCCCCCCTCAAGTTTCTTCTCTGAACTACAAACTATATTTATGACACAGGCTTAAGACTAATCCCCATTTGAAATAGTTAGTAGGCCTATATCTGCAAAATGACTCACAGAGATGGAAATCCTCATTGTCGCACGTCATTCATCGTGTGTCTGTGTGTGTGTGTGTGTGTGTGTGAGTGTTTGAGTGTATATATGTATTCAAGTGGCATCCCTCATGGGGTCAGGGGTGTTTGAAGATGATAATTGGAATCGAGCTGCCGTTATGTGTCCCAGCGGAACCCCTCAGACCGGACCGCGTGTGTGTGTTTGTGTCTGTGTGTGTGTGTTTGGATATAAAAAGAGAAGAGAAGTATGAAGATGGTCTCAAGCATAGATACTCCCAGGCAAGAGCATCTCAGACTTGTTCTCAGCAAATCTGTATTTGAATAAACCATACCAACTCATCAAACAAGGTAAAAAGAAAAAAATTTTTAATCCATTTTGTGTTTTTTGGTGTTATTTTGGAGAATTGAAATAGCATACATTACCTCTGATCTACTCTTTACCACGTTATTTTCTACTTGTATTTTTTTGCTTTTTTATTATTATTATTATTATTATTATTATTGGTGATGGTGGTGGTAAATCAGGACTGAAACTGCAACTGTGAAAAAAATTAGAAATGAGAGCAAATTACTTATTTACAATTTGGCTTACTTAATAAAAAGATTGACTGTAATATCTCGTTCTGTGTGTGTGTGTGTGTGTGTGTGTGTGTGTGTGTGTGTGTGTTTAGCGTGATGGTCAGTGTGTGCAAACTGTTGCTGGTAGCTGCCTTGTTGCTGTGTTTGCAAGCTCAGCTGTCTATCTCTCAGCACTGGTCTCATGGATGGTACCCTGGAGGAAAGAGAGAAATCGACTCTTACAGCTCACCAGAGGTTTCTTTCTCTCTCTCTCTCTCGTTTCTTTCTCTTTTTCAAACACACACAGCTTTACATGAAATAACTGAAAGTGAAAGTTTTTGAGACACAACTTGAAGAAACTTCTAATTTAATACGCTTGTCTAAACAAGATTCATGGAAAACTCTATGTAATTGTTCTCGTTACCCCCATTTGTTTTAATTCCATGTATGATTTAATTAGGGTAATTCCAAATCTAAAATGCCCCCTTCTACCAAAGTTGAATTTGAGTTGAAGGCAGAATGTTAAGTATTAGGAACAAACCAGAGCAGCATAATGCCTAATACCTTGTATCTATTACAGGACAGTAAAGAACTCAGACTATGCCACTGTGTTATGTTGAACCTGATGCTCAGAAGACTTTCTGGTTTTCAAGTTCAAACTTTAAAGTTCTGTTGTCCTCAAACACACGGTATCAGACCAAACACACGGTATCAGACCAAACACACGGTATCAGACCAACAAAGAAAATGCGGCAATCATTAGCCAGCATAATACAGCAAACCTAAAATATTCTGAAAATAGACTGAAAGGCTGAGGTCAAATTCTTTCACATTTCCTGTCAGCGGTTTAGGAAATCTTCCTTCTGTTTCTCACGGCTTGAATAGATATCTGGGGAGATTAAACTGTGTGAAGCCGGAGAATGCAGCTATCTGAGGCCACTGAGAACCAATATCCTGAAGAGCATCCTGGTGAGAACTCAATCTGCATCGTTTTACTATTGATTTATGATTAACGAAAGATCAGTGCGTGAATTTATAATGTCTATGCTCCTAATGGTGTTAATTGCATAATTCCTTAATGACTTGATGACTTAATAGAAATGTGTAATTGTTAATCAGTTCATCGTTCATTCAGCATTTGCTTTATACGCTTATTATTAAAGAATATCTGAATCTCTTTTCAGAGAAATGTTATCATGTAAACCCTGTGTTTTTACTCAAGTTTCTTTCTCTTCTTGAGTTACCTTCCTCACACCTGCAAAAAGTGCTTTCAATTGTTCTTTCATTTTACCTCACAATGATTGTTTCCTCAACAGCTTGATGCCCTTGCAAAGGAATTCCAAAAAAGGAAGTGACCTCATCGAATTGTACCTCCAGGATCACAGCCTCTTTCTTTGCTTATCCCACTGTTCTGAATGAACACCTCTGCTAACCTGTGGATGTGAGCATGTGCGTTTATGTTCATGTGGTTTTAGCATTAAGCTTTCAGTTATCTGTGTATGAAGCAGCCCTGTGAAATTGCATCATGTGATCGTTCAATAAAATGTTTATTTTGGTATTCTGTCTCTTTCTGAACTAACAATTGAGAAATTGGCTGCATTTCCAAATACATAATTATCTGTGTAAAAGACTAACTTGCATATGCTTGTCGAAATCCTTATCATGTAAAGAATATTACTTTTCACCTGAAACCTGCTTCTAATCTGGAGAATTATTAATGGTTTAGCCTGTGGTAGATTTTCTTACATTGTCTATAACTCCAGAGAACACTAAATAAACCAACATGTGGCAAAAACATATGAGGACACTGTATGTGAACCTTCTCCCAAACTATTGTCACATATTTGAAAGCATAAAATTAGCAAGAATGTCTGTGTTTACTGTAGCATTATACTTTCCCTTCCCTTCCCTTTCCCTTTCCCACATACTGGGATGAATTGGAATACCAGGCCTCTGACTACCAGGCTAATCACTACAGAGAAGTTCCGAAGTGAATCAGAAAGTATTCACGTAAAAATGGGGTTATTATAACAAAAGGAAGACCAATTCCATATGGTTTTGAAATAAAATAATAAATAATAATCGGGTTTCCACATACATACATGTATGTATGTAACAAATCATGTAACTCAGTTGCACTTTTGTTAAGTGCATAAATAGTGTACATTTTTATAGGTACAACAGAGCTCTAAATATTGTGCAAATGTTTGCTATTATTAACTCCTGACTGTGCTTGTGTAGCGCAACAATATATATTGTCTGAAGAATGATACGCCTCTGTAGTACCCCAGCTTCTGATGGACATTATTATGCTCTGATAAAGCTGATTCACACTGACTTTTACACAAACATTCAATGATAGTGAGTATGCTCAAAATGCTAATGGCAGATACACCAAGAAACTGAACACCAAGTATGGACTTGTCCTTGTAAGGAGAAGACAAGCATTGCTCCATTGGCCATGCAGGCCATTCCAGGAAGTCTCTTTGGAAGTGGACACCTCCTCACAGGCTGCAGAGATACTAGGGTGTGTTGCTACCAGTGTAAGGTTACAGCACATTAACCAGCTGAAAAATAAGGTGGTCTATCTTGGCCTAATGTTCTTTATAGTGACGACAGCTGATAGACGTCCTAATCCCCACTTACTGTTCTGACAGTCAGCTATATAAGCACTCCAGGATGTTAGGTCAATTCACTTTCTTCACCTTGTTCAGAATGTCCTCAAGTGACCCCATTAATGACTGGTATCACTGACAGCAGCTAATCAGCTGAACTATGCTGTTACTTGTGCTCTCTCTATTACTTATACACAGATGCAAACTAACTCCAACCCATTTACTTCCTTTCCAAGAAAAAAACACCAACTGTAACTTGTCTGACTAATAATAATATAAATATGCTCTTTATTTTAGTCACTTTTTCCACTGACCAAATTCACAAATATAAAAAACAATATTATTATCACAACCATGGCAGTAAAACTAACAGCATCGTCATTTGGGTGTGTTACAATACCATCATTAAGTTAAACATGTAAGTGCTCATAACATTTATATTTATTTATTTTATAGATATTTCAGTGTCTAATTCCCCTTTCACCACACACAAACACATTCAATTCCTCGCACATTTGCTTTAGTATTAACTCACCTAACTAGACACATGCGCACATGACTCATTTTGTATTAATCTCCTGTAAGAGCACACACCCTAATGGTGTTGTATTATGTATTATAACATGCATTATAATACTTTATCATTACTGACACAATGAACGTGTTCATAAATTTCAGTGAAACAGGTCACAATTAACAGGAGAATGTTTGTAAGGTACACTACAGTATATGTGATACTTGACCATTGGCATTAATATGGAATGTAACTCTTTCCACACATTCCTGCTAGAACTGCCAACAAGAGAATCTCTATTATTACATTATTATACGGTATAATATAATATTTCGATTTTTCCACAAAGTCTGTTGCACAATAGCTGTATTTTCCAGATTTGTTGGGGAAAAAAAAAAGTTGATCAGACTTTAATGGGCATGTGGGTGAAGGGAACAGAGGTGATGAGGAGGTGATGGGTAGGTATGGCCTTAAGGAGAGGAATGTGGTAGGGCAGATGGTGGTAGATTTTGCTAAAAGGATGGAAATGGCAGTGGTGAACACTTATTTTAAGAAGAAGGAGGATCATAGGGTGACCTATAAGAGTGGAGGAAGGTGCACACAGGTGGACTATGTTCTATGCAGGAGATGCAACCTGAAGGAGATTGGAGACTGTAAGGTGTTGGCAGGGGACAGTGCAGCTAGACAGCATCGGCTGGTGGTATGTAGGATGGTTTTGGAGGCGAAGAAGAAGAGAAGGAGAGTGAGGACTGAAAGAAGAATAAGATGGTGGAAACTGAAGGAGGAAGAGTGTAGTATGAGGTTCAGGGAAGAGGTCAGACAGGGGCTCGGTGGTGGTGAAGAGGTGCTGGATGATTGGGAAACTACTGCAGGAGTGATGAGGGAGGCAGCTAGAAAAGTACTTGGTGTGACATCTGGAAATAGAAAGGAAGACAAGGAGACGTGGTGGTGGAATGAGGAAGTGCAGGAGAGCATAAGGAGAAAGAGGTTGGCAAAACAGAAGTGGGATAGACAGAGTGAGAAAAGTAGGCAGGAGTACAAGGAGATGCGGCAGCAGGTAAAGAGGGATGTGGCGAAAGCCAAGGAAAAGGCATATGAGGAGCTGTATGAGAGGTTGGACACTAAGGAAGGAGAAAAGGATTTATGCCAATCGTTAAAGATCGAACCAGACTGTTCAACAAGATTCTGGAAGGTGGGAGGATGCCTGAGGAATGGAGAAGGAGTGTGCTGGTACCGATCTTTAAGCATAAGGGAGATGTGCAGACCTGCAGTAACTACAGGGGAATTAAGTTGATCAGTCACACCATGAAGTTATGGGAAAGAGTAGTGGAAGCCAGGCTGAGAGAAGAGGTGACCATCTGTGAGCAACAGTATGGTTTCATGCCGAGGAAGAGCACCACAGATGCCTTATTTGCTTTGAGGATGTTGATGGAGAAGTATAGAGAAGGACAGAAGGAATTGCATTGTGTGTTTGTGGATTTAGAGAAAGCGTATGACAGGGTGCCGAGAGAGGAGCTGTGGTACTATATGAGGAAATCAGGTGTGTCAGAGAAATATGTGAGGGTGGTGCAGGACATGTATGAGGACAGTGTGACAGCAGTGAAGTGTGCAGTAGGAACGACAGACTGGTTCAGGGTGAGGGTTGGACTACATCAAGGATCGGCCCTGAGCCCTTTCCTGTTTGCAGTGGTGATGGACAGGTTGACGGATGAGGTCAGACAGGAGTCTCCCTGGACTATGATGTTTGCGGATGATATTGTGATTTGTGGTGAGAGTAGTGAGCAGGTTGAGAAGAGCCTGGAGAGGTGGCGGTACGCACTGGAGAGGAGGGGAATGAAAGTCAGTAGGAGTAAGACAGAGTACATGTGTGTGAATGAGAGGGAGGGCAGTGGAGTGGTGCGGTTGCAGGGAGAAGAGGTGGAGAAGGTGGAGGAGTTCAGGTACCTGGGGTCAACAGTGCAAAGTAATGGAGAGTGTGTTAGAGAAGTAAAGAAAAGAGTGCAGGCAGGGTGGAGTGGGTGGAGAAGAGTGACAGGAGTGATTTGTGATAGTAGGGTATCTGCAAGAATGAAAGGGAAGGTTTATAGGACTGTGGTGAGACCTGCGATGTTGTATGGATTAGAGACAGTGGCATTGAGTAGAAGACAGGAAGTGGAGCTGGAGGTAGCAGAGCTGAAGATGTTAAGGTTTTCGTTGGGAGTGACGAGGATGGACAAGATTAGAAATGAGTTTATTAGAGGGACAGCGCATGTAGGACGTTTTGGTGACAAGGCGAGGGAGGCGAGATTGAGATGGTTTGGACATGTGCAGAGGAGGGACATGAATTATATTGGTAGAAGAATGCTGAGGATGGAGCCACCAGGTAGGAGGAAAAGAGGAAGGCCAAGGAGGAGGTTCATGGATGTGGTGAGAGAAGACATGCAGGTAGTTGGTGTGAAAGAGGCAGATGTAGAGGACAGGGTGGTATGGAGACGGATGATCCGCTGTGGCGACCCCTAATGGGAGCAGCCGAAAGAAGAAGAAGAAGTTGGGGAAAAAAGTTGATCAGTCACACTATGAAGTTATGGGAAAGAGTAGTGGAAGCCAGGCTGAGAGAAGAGGAGATCTGTGAGCAACAGTATGATTTCATGCCGAGGAAGAGCACTACAGATGCATTATTTGCTTTGAGAATGTTGATGGAGAAGTATAGAGAAGGTCAGAAGAAGTTGCATTGTGTGTTTGTGGATTTAAAGAAAGCATACTAAAGGGTGCAGAGAGAGGAGTTGTGGTATTTTATGCGGAAGTCTGGTGTATCAGATAAGTATGTGAGGGTGGGGCAGGACATGCATGAGGACAATGTGACAGCAGTGAAGTGTGCAGTAGGAATGACAGACTGGTTCAAGGTGGAGGTTGGACTGCATCAAGGATTGGCTCTGAGCCCCTTTCCTGTTTGCAGTGGTGATGGACATGTTAACAGACGAGGTCAGACAGGTGTCTCTGTTGACTATGATGTTTGCGGATGATATTGTTATTTGTGGTGAGAGTAGGGAGCAGGTTGAGAAGAACCTGGAGAAGTGGAGGTACGTGCTGAAGAGAAGGGGAAGGAAAGTCAGTGGGAGTAAGACAGAGTACATGTGTGTGAACGAGAGTGAGGGGTGAGGGAGTGGTGCGGTTGCAGGGAGAAGAGGTGGTGAAGGTGGAGGAGTTCAGGTACTTGGGGTCAACAGTGCAAAGTAATAGAGAGTGTGTTAGAGAAGTGAAGAAAAGAGTGCAGGCAGGGTGGAGATTCTAGAAAGCACAGTTTCACTGTTATATAGCTCCACAAACATGTAATCATTTTAACTTGCAATTGGTGTGTGGTGATTAAGAATGCTCTGCTATGTCTGAGTAATGATAATTAGAAGTTTAAATAAAAATAATTGGTTTCAGAAGTTAAGCCTTATTTTAGGTTAAGAATAGCATATACACTATGTTACTAACGTATTTAAATAAAGAATACGCCTGTTGCCCACTGTTTATTATTTTCATCCTACCATCATTCAATGATAGAATGAAGACAAAAGACGGGCTCATCCATATTTCTCAGTGGCTGCATTTGTATTTAGATCAAGGTTAGTTGCACTGGCATTAGGCGACTCATTATATTGTTCATATGGATAACTCATATACAACAATATTCTTAATTCCCACACCTCTTTGGACAAGTCAGTACCCTGTGGATCAAGTCCACACATGAAATGATCATTAAAATGTTGAATCATGACTTGGTGAGTGAGTCACATGCAAGTTGAGGATAAACAGATTTTTTAATCAATGTCTGTGCAAACTATCCAAAACACTAAGCAACATTAACCCCTAACCATAAGCAAAACATCAACCACTAATCTGTCTCACTTGACTTTCCAAAGTTCCATCGACTTTCCATCGAAATTTCATTTGCATGGCCATGGAAAATGTAAGAGTTCAACCTGAACAATACAATAAAATACAACATTCAACCATATTACTCCACTTTAAACACACACCCACACATTTGCTTTGCTGCTGGGAAAAATAACAGCTGGTCAACATCATGACCAGAATAATGCAAACATGAATTCCCCTTCTGTTAGACATAGGGACGTCAGCCAATCCAGTGGAAAAAATGCAAATCTGTATGTGTGCATGTGAAAATTTGTTAAATAAGAATATGGCAGTTATGACCTGCTATTATTATTATTATTATTATTATTATTATTATTATTAATGAACTGTAATTAATAAAATGTGTTCATACCAACCCTTCTATACCAAGAAGTACCCATAAAGAAAGAATTTTTTTTAATAAATAAATAAATGTTGTAAGTCGCTCTGGAAAAACGTGTGCCAAATGACGTAAGCATAACGCTTGTGGCTGCTTTCCACATCTGCAAATTAGCTGAATTACAAGTTTTGGGTATATTCGGTTCCTTTACTGTAACGGTCACGTTTGCTAAATGTGTTCACACACAACACTTTGGCTGTAGTTCTCTTTTGCTTTATTCCGCATTTTGCATGCATTTCTTCCCACACCAACGGTTATCTGGATTGCTGTTATGCCTGTGGCTACATGTCACTCCAGTACAGATCATGCTAAAGTTTTGTTATCTCTTCATGCCACGTTGTGTCCTGCCTAAAAGGGGCTGTTTTAGAGTACCACAACTAAATTACAAATTACAAATTACCACTACTAGCCCTCACTCAACTTCTGTGGCCCCTCGAACTTGATTATTTATATTGTATTAATCTTTATTGTCATTTGTTGAATGGAAAAACATCAGCTGGTTCGATCTTCAGCTGCCCAGCTTCAAGTGAGCCTGTGTTCACAGTAGCATCAGATACTTGTTCTTGGCTGTGTATCCCATCCACCTTAAGATATGGCAGGTTGTGTTTCCTGAGGTGCTCTTGTGCTCATCATGATTGTAAATAGAAGATCTTGTGTGGTTCGCCTTAGAACAACTTTGGAGATGAATTGGAACGCATCAGTGCATCAGTACGCAACTTTACTAATGGTCTTGTGTTTGAATGCACACAAATCTCCACAAGCACACTCCAAAATCTAATGTAACATCTTCCAGGAAGAGTGGAGATTATAACTGCAAATAAATGGAACCTCCAAATAGCATATAAGAAACGTGTGGTCCAAAAACGTTTATCCATGTAGTGTCCTTATAGTGTAACTCAAAAGTAAAATGGGTGTAACAATTACACTGCTACTTTTTTTGGTTTATACAATGGAAACACACACACACACACACACACACACACACACACACACTCTCTCTCTCTCTCACACACACACACACACACACACACACTCTCTCTCTCACACACACACACACACACACTCTCACACACACACACACACACGTCACTGCTTTTTACTCATAGAGTTTCTTGATTACCCTGTGTAATTGTAGGTATATTTATATGTAGGTAATAACTGTAACATGTTTATTCAGGAGCTACTACTTGTATTTTAAGCTCCTAGTTTGGTGTCAGTGTCAGTTGAACTGTCAGCTATAAGGAAATACGAGAGAGGAAGAGAGAGCGAGAGAGAGAGAGAGAGAGAGAGAGGTGTAAAGTAACAGGGAAACAAGAAGAATGTATGCGAGATTTACATGTAGTTGCTGAGAACTGCCGAGCAACTGCTGAGTTGCTAAAAACTGCTTTGTTGTCCGGTCTGTTTACAAGACATATGCGAACTTTTCTAGACTTTTTTCCATCCCTTTTCTTCTGGATTTGGCGTGGATCGTAAGCGGCTGCAGTGCCCCCCCATTAACGGTAAGTTAACTTCAGCTTGACAGTGTTCTAGAGTAGAGACTCTCTTCAAACAAAGACTTTTCCATTTTCCATTTGCTATCTATAAACCTGCTCTAGCATGTCTTTTCCTGCCTTTATCAGTTGCCTTTTTATAAAGTTTTTTTTGTTTGTTTAGTTTGAAACTAGTTAGACTTACAGTCAAAAAGTATGAGTCTTAATACATTAGAAGTTCACACATTCTGACATCAGTGGAAACATTGTTCAGAATAAAATTCTATTTTGAAATGCCATTCAATTCTTCTATAATGTATTTGCCCAAAAGTCAACGTTAGAATGTCGTTTCTTTCCTAAAGATTGTCCCTAAGACAAAACAGAAGACACAATTTCTAAATAGTCTTAAAATTCGTCAATGTTAGGATGACTGCCAACTTCTTATAGCTCCCCGAACCCTACTACATTTAGTACATTTATTGGGTTTTTTCAAATATTAAATGGTTACAAAATAATGAAACTTGCAGCATATCATTCGTAGAGTATAACTACTACTGTTTGTTCTTTTATGGCCTCATGATCTTTCTTCTCATTTTCTTTACTTCCATTTGTTTCTTTTCCGCCACATACTTAAAACAGTTGGTCATAGCTGAAACAGCCTTCACCGCTCTTCCCACACACGCTGCTTAGTTTGGATTGTGATGCAATTATCCAGCCTTCCAATGTGAAGTTTCTCCTTGAGAACTTGCAGCTTACTAAAAACCTTTTTTTTTTTTGGTCTAATCAGACGAATGGCTTTCCCTTTTCTAGCAGGTAAAAGAGATTCATGGTGGTTAAGGATGTCTCAATGCCTTAAAAAAAACTATATATATTGAAAATGGATACTTTTAAAATTAAAAAATTCACACAATTTTTTATTATATTCCTAAAATCTGTTTGCCAAGTAGGTTACACAGTCACAATTAAACAGACAATCATAACAGATCCAGAGCAAAATTTTGCTTGTCATGCCATACACAGGTCCCTATGTATTGTTTAAACATCTGTTTCACCCGGAAAACAAGAAACCCCTGTCAATCAGGCTTCAATATTTTTCCAATTATTTCCTATTTTTCAATCACTTGGAAATTTGAGTGGGTTTAGCCAAAAAGTACCGTGTTGTATGCCATTTATTATTATTAGGGATAAGATAGGGAAATGATGTATGTATGAAGCTGCAATTCTGCTCTATTGTCTCTTTTTCATCTGTTATTTACAATCCCAGTGGTGGACAATAATGAAGTATTTTTTACTTTGTTAGAGTACAGAGTGTTTTCATTTTGGGAAACTTTGCTACATTTGAATGGTCAATATATTTTATTTAATTTTTTTTATTCATTGCATGCAGTTCCTCGCTACTTTGAAGTGAAGGCATAAATTACCTTAAATGATAATTTAACACAAGCTATAGCTGTGCAGTTTTGGTTAGAGTTTCTGTGGAGTAACGGTGCTCTCACTTTTTGCCTGTAACAATAGAAAACTGTTTACAAAGGTATGATATGCAGGGGAATAGAACACTGAATTGCATTAAAAATGTTTATATACAGTGCCTTGCGAAAGTATTCGGCCCCCTTGAACCTTGCGACCTTTTGCCACATTTCAGGCTTCAAACATAAAGATCTAAAACTGTAATTTTTTGTGAAGAATCAACAACAAGTGGGACACAATCATGAAGTGGAACGAAATTTATTGGATATTTCAAACTTTTTTAACAAATAAAAAACTGAAAAATTGGGCGTGCAAAATTATTCAGCCCCTTTACTTTCAGTGCAGCAAACTCTCTCCAGAAGTTCAGTGAGGATCTCTGAATGATCCAATGTTGACCTAAATGACTAATGATGATAAATAGAATCCACCTGTGTGTAATCAAGTCTCCGTATAAATGCACCTGCACTGTGATAGTCTCAGAGGTCCGTTTAAAGCGCAGAGAGCATCATGAAGAACAAGGAACACACCAGGCAGGTCCGAGATACTGTTGTGGAGAAGTTTAAAGCCGGATTTGGATACAAAAAGATTTCCCAAGCTTTAAACATCCAAAAGGTCGCAAAGTTCAAGGGGGCCGAATACTTTCGCAAGGCACTGTATATACATACATACATACACACACACACACACACACACACACACACACACACACACAACTATATATAATTATAACATATATACACACACACACAATAATCCCCCGTTTTTGTTCCAAAAATGAAAAACGGCAATAAACGGGCGCCACCCCAAAAATGATATTTTTTGAATACGTTTTTTGGTGAGAGCGAGAGACCGGGAAAATCAGCGAAACAAATTAGTTATGTGGCAAATGCAATTCTGCGATAAACCTATCTTTCTATTTAGTTGCTTCATGGATTGTCTCTGAATTTGTATTTAAACTAGCAGTGAGTGTGGTCTATTCCTTGGAAACATTTGACTAAAAAGATCTATATACTTTCGATCTAATATCTCTGAGTAAGCAACCTAACTATGCTTCAAAGCAATAATGCCTTTTCCAGTGCAATGCACTGTTGTTTATAGTTTAAAACAATAGCCACCAGGCAATTGTGGGTGTTTGTAAGGTCCTACATGTGGATGTGGGCGAATAGAGCTTTCCTCTGATTGTGTTAAGTCACCATGTGATGTCTAAAAAGACACGACGGATGTCTTGGGGGAAAAAAAAAAGCAAGTGAGAGGCTTTGCTCTACTTGGCAGGAAGCAGCCGTATTATAGGAGAGAGCTGACTGGTAAATGGGAATTGGAAGAGACAATTTAAAGATTAACTTAGGAAAATAAATCCCACAAACGCCACTGATTAATATTCGAAGCTTTTGCTGAACCTGGATTCACAATGCGCTGCGGAGCCAGGAATGCCTTCCATTACAACATAAAGCTTTTCTGGGAAGATTTGCTTTAAATAATGCAATAGAGAAGAATTACGAATATAAGACATGCGTGCGCACCACTGTTAACATGTTTTCCATACAATGACCGTAGAAAAAAGGAGAAAAATGTGTTTCCCTTGTGAAATGGTCATTTTTGGGACTAGATCTACATTTGATTGGTTTGTACAATTGTTCAGCGTGGGCTTTTGCTGAAACTTGGCAACCACTGCATAGAATTTAAAACCTTATGCTTGCGTATGTGTTTTTCTTTTGTAGTGCAGGGTCCTAGTCCTGATAAAAGGACCCGGTCAATATGAAGCTGTCTGGCAAGCTTAAATCCCCCCCCCTGTCAGATACTGATGTAGAGGAAGGAGGCCTGGGGTGCAGTCAGAGTTCCAATTTATCCTAAATGTGTTCAATACGGTTGAGTTCAGAGCTCTACACCAGGCGATTCAAGATTAAACCAAGAAAACTGTATGTTCATGGAGCTGGCACAGGGGCATTTGTTTGCCTCCAACTTTGTGGTACCATTTTGGGGGAAAACTACAAATGGCTGGAAGAGTCAGGTGTCCTAATACGTTTGTCTTTACAGTGTATCTGGATGACTTCATGGTTGATTACATGCACGTCGTCACAATTGAGGTTACATGTTCTTAGCTTTATTTCACTTCATATTTTAAAGTCGTACCTCCACCCGTCTGCTAAATATAATCAGGACTACTAACAACAACAACAAGAAAAAAAAAATCCCAAAACATTACTAAGCAGTCTATCTGAATAGAACAACCTTCATCTCAGGAACACAAATACTCCCCTGAAATTCTCAACACAGAATTGAAAGTAAGTTTTAGTAACAAACACAATGTTGAAACGTTGGCATACTGCATCCCTTCAAAGAATAAATGTATCATCAATCCCACAAGAGAGATCTAAAGTAAAAGTATGAGTTAGAAAAGTATGTCCTATAAATCTACTGTGAAAGCTCATGATTTCTCCTGCTTAACGTTAATCTTTAGTGGCGTCGGCAAAGCTGGAGCTAAAATCAGATTAACCCTGAGATGGAAAAGCATGATGAGGACTTGAATAAAGTCCCAAATAATAGAGAGCAAAAAATAGAGAAAAAAGCCTGGGCAAGATGAGGGCCTCTCTTCCTCTCGACTGTCGAGCAGGAGGGGGATATTTGATGGAGTCGCAGCCTGTAATTTCCATCTGGCAGGGAAACGATGATTCCAATAATTTTCACTGGCTATAAATAGGGGAAAAACAAGAATCTGTGCGACCAAACATAAAGGACCCTCCTTTAATAGCAAGACGGCGGGGTGAGAAATATGAGAACATTCAATTAAAACTCTGGTGCCATACCTGACAAACTATATACACCACTGCTGAAGATGGTACCTGGGGCAACTCTGGCTAGCCATCAAGAGGCCGATGCTATGAATATTTCAGACAGTGTGGCAATGAATGTTTCATGAGCCGAATGCGCGCGCACACAAGCGCACACACCCAAAAAAAAAATAACCAAACTGCTCTCAAACAAGTACAAAGAGTCTTTACAGCAAGACAGATCCCTAATGCCTAACTGGTCTTAGAGCATTACAGCCCTGAGCCACAAATACCTCTTACCATCACGCACCGGCTTCGACTCACAACACAAGCATGTGTGCTTTGTCTTAGTGTGCAATTTGTCCCGTTTCTAACGATGGAAACTTCACACCACTGGTAGCTGATAAGAATCCACAATTATGACCTGGATCTGAGCAGCTCAGCAAAGGAATACTTGAAAAAAGGATTGCAGTCATTTCTTTATTGTGATACCGAACCTGCGGTAATTAAGGACTTTTAGAAATCTGATCTGAAATTCACGTTCACAGAGATTTTTAAGGCACATTACATTGGATAAATGTTTTTGGTCACCTCATCATATATATATATATATATATATATATATATATACAGTGGGTACGGAAAGTATTCAGACCCCCTTAAATATTTTACTCTTTGTTATATTGCAGCCATTTGCTAAAATCATTTAAGTTCATTTCTTTTCCTCATTAATGTACACATAGCACCCCATATTGACAGAAAAACACAGAATTGTTGACATTGTTGCAGATTTATTAAAAAAGAAAAACTGAAATATCACATGGTCCTAAGTATTCAGACCCTTTACTGTGACACTCGTATATTTAACTCAGGTGCTATACATTTCTTCTTATCATCCTTGAGATGGTTCTACACCTTCATTTGAGTCCAGCTGTGTTTGATTAAACTGATTGGACTTGATTAGGAAAGCCACACACCGGTCTATATAAGACCTTACAGATCACAATGCATGTCAGAGCAAATGAGAATCATGAGGGCAAAGGAACTGCCTGAAGAGCTCAGAGACAGAATTGTGGCAAGGCACAGATCTGGCCAAGGTTACAAAAAAATTTCTGCTGCACCTAAGGTTCCTAAGAGCACAGTGGCCTCCATAATCCTTAAATGGAAGACGTTTGGGACGACCAGAACCCTTCCTAGAGCTGGCTGTCCGGCCAAACTGAGCTATCGGGGGAGAAGAGCCTTGGTGAGAGAGGTAAAGAAGAACCCAAAGATCACTGTGGCTGAGCTCCAGAGATGCAGTCGGGAGATGGGAGAAAGTTGTAGAAAGTCAACCATCACTGCAGCCCTCCACCAGTCGGGGCTTTATGGCAGAGTGGCCCGACGGAAGCCTCTCTTCAGTGCAAGACACATGAAAGCCCGCATGGAGTTTGCTAAAAAACAGAGAAATAAGATTCTCTGGTCTGATGAGACCAAAATAGAACTTTTTGGCTTTAATTCTAAGCGGTATGTGTGGAGAAAACCAGGCACTGCTCATCACCTGTCCAATACAGTTCCAACAGTGAAGCATGGTGGTGGCAGCATCATGCTGTGGGGGTGTATTTCAGCTGCAGGCACACGACGACTGGTTGCAATCGAGGGAAAGATGAATGCGGCCAAGTACAGGGATATCCTGGACGAAAACCTTCTCCAGAGTGCTCTGGACCTCAGACTGGGCCGAAGGTTCACCTTCCAACAAGACAATGACCCTAAGCACACAGCTAAAATAATGAAGGAGTGGCTTCACAACACCTCCGTGACTGTTCTTGAATGGCCCAGCCAGAGCCCTGACTTAAACCTAATTGAGCATCTCTGGAGAGACCTAAAAATGGCTGTCCACCAACGTTTACTATCCAACCTGACAGAACTGGAGAGGATCTACAAGGAGGAATGGCAGAGGATCCCCAAATCCAGTTGTGAAAAACTTGTTGCATCTTTCCCAAAAAGACTCATGGCTGTATTAGAGTAAAAGGGTGCTTCTACTAAATACTGAGCAAAGGGTCTGAATACTTAGGACCATGTGATATTTCAGTTTTTCTTTTTTAATAAATCTGCAACAATGTCAACAATTCTGTGTTTTTCTGTCAATATGGGGTGCTATGTGTACATTAATGAGGAAAAGAAATGAACTTAAATGATTTTAGCAAATGGCTGCAATATAACAAAGAGTAAAATATTTAAGGGGGTCTGAATACTTTCCGTACCCACTGTATATATATATATATATATATATATATATATATGATGAGGTGACCAAAAACATTTATCCAATGTAATGTGCCTTAAAAATCTCTGTGAACGTGAATTTCAGATCAGATTTCTAAAAGTCCTTAATTACCGCAGGTTCGGTATCACAATAAAGAAATGACTGCAATCCTTTTTTCAAGTATTCCTTTGCTGAGCTGCTCAGATCCAGGTCATAATTGTGGATTCTTATCAGCTACCAGTGGTGTGAAGTTTCCATCGTTAGAAACGGGACAAATTGCACACTAAGACAAAGCACACATGCTTGTGTTGTGAGTCGAAGCCGGTGCGTGATGGTAAGAGGTATTTGTGGCTCAGGGCTGTAATGCTCTAAGACCAGTTAGGCATTAGGGATCTGTCTTGCTGTAAAGACTCTTTGTACTTGTTTGAGAGCAGTTTGGTTATTTTTTTTTTGGGTGTGTGCGCTTGTGTGCGCGCGCATTCGGCTCATGAAACATTCATTGCCACACTGTCTGAAATATTCATAGCATCGGCCTCTTGATGGCTAGCCAGAGTTGCCCCAGGTACCATCTTCAGCAGTGGTGTATATAGTTTGTCAGGTATGGCACCAGAGTTTTAATTGAATGTTCTCATATTTCTCACCCCGCCGTCTTGCTATTAAAGGAGGGTCCTTTATGTTTGGTCGCACAGATTCTTGTTTTTCCCCTATTTATAGCCAGTGAAAATTATTGGAATCATCGTTTCCCTGCCAGATGGAAATTACAGGCTGCGACTCCATCAAATATCCCCCTCCTGCTCGACAGTCGAGAGGAAGAGAGGCCCTCATCTTGCCCAGGCTTTTTTCTCTATTTTTTGCTCTCTATTATTTGGGACTTTATTCAAGTCCTCATCATGCTTTTCCATCTCAGGGTTAATCTGATTTTAGCTCCAGCTTTGCCGACGCCACTAAAGATTAACGTTAAGCAGGAGAAATCATGAGCTTTCACAGTAGATTTATAGGACATACTTTTCTAACTCATACTTTTACTTTAGATCTCTCTTGTGGGATTGATGATACATTTATTCTTTGAAGGGATGCAGTATGCCAACGTTTCAACATTGTGTTTGTTACTAAAACTTACTTTCAATTCTGTGTTGAGAATTTCAGGGGAGTATTTGTGTTCCTGAGATGAAGGTTGTTCTATTCAGATAGACTGCTTAGTAATGTTTTGGGATTTTTTTTTTCTTGTTGTTGTTGTTAGTAGTCCTGATTATATTTAGCAGACGGGTGGAGGTACGACTTTAAAATATGAAGTGAAATAAAGCTAAGAACATGTAACCTCAATTGTGACGACGTGCATGTAATCAACCATGAAGTCATCCAGATACACTGTAAAGACAAACGTATTAGGACACCTGACTCTTCCAGCCATTTGTAGTTTTCCCCCAAAATGGTACCACAAAGTTGGAGGCAAACAAATGCCCCTGTGCCAGCTCCATGAACATACAGTTTTCTTGGTTTAATCTTGAATCGCCTGGTGTAGAGCTCTGAACTCAACCGTATTGAACACATTTAGGATAAATTGGAACTCTGACTGCACCCCAGGCCTCCTTCCTCTACATCAGTATCTGACAGGGGGGGGGATTTAAGCTTGCCAGACAGCTTCATATTGACCGGGTCCTTTTATCAGGACTAGGACCCTGCACTACAAAAGAAAAACACATACGCAAGCATAAGGTTTTAAATTCTATGCAGTGGTTGCCAAGTTTCAGCAAAAGCCCACGCTGAACAATTGTACAAACCAATCAAATGTAGATCTAGTCCCAAAAATGACCATTTCACAAGGGAAACACATTTTTCTCCTTTTTTCTACGGTCATTGTATGGAAAACATGTTAACAGTGGTGCGCACGCATGTCTTATATTCGTAATTCTTCTCTATTGCATTATTTAAAGCAAATCTTCCCAGAAAAGCTTTATGTTGTAATGGAAGGCATTCCTGGCTCCGCAGCGCATTGTGAATCCAGGTTCAGCAAAAGCTTCGAATATTAATCAGTGGCGTTTGTGGGATTTATTTTCCTAAGTTAATCTTTAAATTGTCTCTTCCAATTCCCATTTACCAGTCAGCTCTCTCCTATAATACGGCTGCTTCCTGCCAAGTAGAGCAAAGCCTCTCACTTGCTTTTTTTTTTCCCCCAAGACATCCGTCGTGTCTTTTTAGACATCACATGGTGACTTAACACAATCAGAGGAAAGCTCTATTCGCCCACATCCACATGTAGGACCTTACAAACACCCACAATTGCCTGGTGGCTATTGTTTTAAACTATAAACAACAGTGCATTGCACTGGAAAAGGCATTATTGCTTTGAAGCATAGTTAGGTTGCTTACTCAGAGATATTAGATCGAAAGTATATAGATCTTTTTAGTCAAATGTTTCCAAGGAATAGACCACACTCACTGCTAGTTTAAATACAAATTCAGAGACAATCCATGAAGCAACTAAATAGAAAGATAGGTTTATCGCAGAATTGCATTTGCCACATAACTAATTTGTTTCGCTGATTTTCCCGGTCTCTCGCTCTCACCAAAAAACGTATTCAAAAAATATCATTTTTGGGGTGGCGCCCGTTTATTGCCGTTTTTCATTTTTGGAACAAAAACGGGGGATTATTGTGTGTGTGTGTATATATGTTATAATTATATATAGTTGTGTGTGTGTGTGTGTGTGTGTGTGTGTGTGTGTGTGTGTATGTATGTATGTATATACAGTGCCTTGCGAAAGTATTCGGCCCCCTTGAACTTTGCGACCTTTTGGATGTTTAAAGCTTGGGAAATCTTTTTGTATCCAAATCCGGCTTTAAACTTCTCCACAACAGTATCTCGGACCTGCCTGGTGTGTTCCTTGTTCTTCATGATGCTCTCTGCGCTTTAAACGGACCTCTGAGACTATCACAGTGCAGGTGCATTTATACGGAGACTTGATTACACACAGGTGGATTCTATTTATCATCATTAGTCATTTAGGTCAACATTGGATCATTCAGAGATCCTCACTGAACTTCTGGAGAGAGTTTGCTGCACTGAAAGTAAAGGGGCTGAATAATTTTGCACGCCCAATTTTTCAGTTTTTTATTTGTTAAAAAAGTTTGAGATATCCAATAAATTTCGTTAAACTTCATGATTGTGTCCCACTTGTTGTTGATTCTTCACAAAAAATTACAGTTTTATATCTTTATGGTTGAAGCCTGAAATGTGGCAAAAGGTCGCAAAGTTCAAGGGGGCCGAATACTTTCGCAAGGCACTGTATTATATATTCTATATATATTCTATATATATATATGTGTGTGTGTGTGTGTACGTCTCATAGATCAGTACTTTTACTATTGATATTTAAGTTTGTTCAAAGGTAGTTTTTTTCTACTTTTTTCTATGGTAGAAATGTGAAAGGGGGTACTTTTACTGGAGTAATATTTAAGCTAGGTACATGTACTTCAGCTGCCACTGCTCAAACCCAGCAAAAGCAAAAAAAAAAAGTCTAAACCTTTAAAACTTTCAAAGAGCTAGAGAAAAAGGGAACAGACTGAGGTAAACTTAATTTAAACCACTTGAGCTCTTCAAACCTTTCACTCTTGAATATTTAGCGTGATGAGTAACTGGTGTCTGTGGTATGTGTTTGGCTTTATTTGAGCTAACTCAAAACCTGTGCTCTGTTGACCAACAGACCTTCTGGTAATAGAGAGATGAAAAATAAGGCTGATGTTAATGCCTTTTTCATTTTTTTATTCTTTAGAATGAAAAGCTTCAAAAGATACGTCAAACAGAGAAGAACTTTGCTGATCTTCTTATTGTCACTACTGGCATTTTGGCGTCTGATCAGATATGCCAACAATTTATTAAACAACACCAACGATGTTACAGTCATCAAATCCATACAAGCCAACACAAGGTCAAAAGATAACCGGTGGCATATTACTAAGAAACATGGAATCAACTGTCAGGATATTTACGACATGGACCCTGTTGCTTTGGGCAAGTCTTTGGAACTCAGACGGAAACGCTCTCCGACTCCAAGTGACGAAACCATTGTGAACGCAACTTTGGACTGTGGAGAGTTCTTGGCATCAACGGGGTACAATGATGTCCGGATCTCTGAGCAGGAGCGTCATTTTCCACTCGCTTTCTCTCTGGTGGTGCACAAAGAAGCACACATGGTCGAGCGGATCCTGCGTGCAATTTATGCACCAAGCAACATCTATTGCATCCACTATGACCTGAAATCATCATCCGCTTTCAAAGAAGCTGTAAATGGTCTGGCACGCTGCATTCCCAGAGTCTTTGTGTCTTCGCGGTTAGAGACAGTGCATTACGGGGGTATCTCACGCCTCCGTGCTGATCTCAACTGCCTCTCTGATCTCCTGAACGCCGATGTACGCTGGAAATATGCCATCAACCTCTGTGGCCAGGATTTCCCACTCCGAACCAATGCTGAGCTCGTATCTGATTTCAAGGCCCTGAATGGAATGAACATGCTTGAGACAGTCCGTCCCAGTGAATACAAAAAGCAGCGCTTCACCTTCCAGTTTAAGCTCAAAGATGAAAAATCACCGTTAAACACTGTTCTGGTAAATACAGGTGAGAAGAAAAAGCCTCCACCTCATAACATTGAGATATTTGTGGGCAGTGCTTACTTCGTTCTCTCGAGAGACTTTGTAAACTTTGTGTACTGGAGTCCTCTGGTAAAAGACTTTCTTGCTTGGTCTGAGGACACATATTCACCTGACGAACATTTTTGGGCCACCTTGAGTCGTGTGCCTGGAGTCCCTGGCGAAATCAAAAGGTTTGAGCCGGACATTATAGACTTGATGAGCAAAACACGTCTGGTCAAGTGGCAATATCTGGAGGGGAGACTTTATCCAGCCTGCACAGGGGTACATGTACGCAGCGTGTGCATTTATGGTGCTGCCGATCTCCGGTGGCTCCTTAACGACGGACACTGGTTTGCCAATAAGTTTGATCTTCAGGTCGATCCTGTGGTCATCGAATGTCTTGAATGGAACTTGACTAGAAAACAGGAGACAGAAAACAGTGTTTTACAAAAAACGTAATTGCTCATTTTCTGTGAATAAACAGTATTTGTACTGACTGGTTCTACTAGACAGATCGTTTTTTTTTTAACAACCTAGGATTGTGCTAATAGTTTTTGTGTGTGTGTGTGTGTGTGTGTGTGTGTGTGTGTGTGTGTGTGTGTGTGTG
>JAAIIK010000085.1:858960-877422 GCA_014706435.1 Silurus glanis | reverse complement strand
GTGTGTGTGTGTGTGTGTGTGTGTGTGTGTGTGTGTGTGTGTGTGTGGGTGGGTGGGTGGGGGGAATTTGGTTCAAGATGTATTTATTTATTTATTCCAGGACTTTCATGTTTTCAAGAATTTGTTAGAAGTGTTGCTGTGTCATGACACTGCTGTGCAATGGAGGGTTTTTAGACAGTTTGTATGCATTCAGTTTATTACATGTATATATTATCAAATTAGTTTTAAAGTAATAAAGCCTATGGGAACATAGTGACACATTTAAAGTAATGTAAGTCTAAGTATAGTGCAAATTTGACATCAAGTCTATGATGCATTAGGGTTGGATACAACCTCAGCAATGTGTAATTTTATACTCTGACACAGGTGTGAAAAAATGCTGTAAAGGAGGAATGCTTTCAAAAACACTAGTGTTCTTTTTTTTTTTATCAATTAACAATTGTTCAGATCAGGACTGAAGGTAGTTCTCAATGACATTGGCTGTATTTTTGGGGACGTTGTCCTGCTGCAGAAAAAGAATCGGACCACTCAGACACCTCCCTGATGGTTCTGCATGATGGATAAGTACCTGCCTATATTTCTCAGCATTGACAACATTATTAGTGAAAAAATCTCCAACTCCAACTGCAGAAATGAAGCCCCAAACCTCCACCATGTTTGACTGCTGCTTGAAAATACTCATTATACTTATTAATGTACTGCTCTCCAGCCCTTTGAATAATAAAAATCCATATAAACAGATAGATTTTTTTTCCACTTTAAGGCATTAAGAACGCATTGTTCTGTGTCGGCAAATAAATAAATGTTGCCAGTGAACATATACTGCATAAATGAATAAATAAACTGTGAGCTGTTGATTATAGCATTTAAGATTTTTCAGAGCTCTTGCGCAATGCTGTGAACTTGTTTGTGGGCTTTTCCTCATTCTTTCTTTCTTACTTTGTTTTTTTCTTTTGCCAGCTATTTTATTCATTATGGGGATGTGACGTATCTGGCATTGGCTTACTGGCCTCGTATTACATTTTTTTCATGGCCCTCTGTATAGGTAACAGGCCTGCAGAAATACTTGGTCATAGTTGGATGTTGTTCATGGATGTTGGATGTAATTTATAGTGACAACACGAGCCAGAAAGCAATGTTTCCAGAATCTTGTGAAAGATTGGAGGTTGTTTTAAGAACAAATGGAGGCCCCAGCAAAAAGCACAAACTGCATATAAACTGAGTTATATAAAAGTTGCAAATGCAAATGGAAACTAATGATGTGGATGTTGAAACTGAACTTGTTACACAACCTCAAGAGACACACATGTTCTGCTACAGGAGGTACAGGGAAAAAGGAATGTGAAATTAATGGAAACGTGAAAAGTCGAGTTGCTGAATCAGTCTTATTTTACAATGCCTTATGAGACTTTACCCTGCTTTAACTTTCTACATAATGCTGCCTTTTGTGAAGTTGTTTTGTGTAAAGAATATAAAGGCAAATTCTTTTTTCCCCTTTAACCCGTTTCACATTGGACATGCTGTGGTAGTGCTGGTTTACACCACTGCAAGAATTTGCATTGCAACTTTGCATTGCAAAGGGAGAGAGGCAATGGGTAAGTATGACCTTACATCTAGCAATTTCTGCACGGAAAATTTGATATTATATGGTGGAATGACACAGGTGTTGAGAACTAGAGAAGCAAACTAAGGAAGCAAATGATCCAAAGTAATATATGTTTTATTTAACTATTAAATACATTTGATGGAATATATATTTTTGTTAAGTCAATAAAACAATCTCAGTGAAATATAAGGCAGAGTATTATCATGTTAAAAAAAGATATGAATGAGTGTATCAAAACCATTCATTTGAAAACTGTACCTGGTTTTAAGTGACATGATTCTTTTCCAGGTACTCCGAAGAATAGACACTGAAGCAACACAGCAGATTCTAAGGAGACTAATCTGGGAATTTGTATGATCTCTATCACTAAGAGTGTTATTCATACACCGTATCAGGTATCCAAAACATCAGATGTACTATGGAACACTGTGACGATCATCTTCTTGATCTTACGTCATTGCTCCAAAATGCTGAAAGGACAGAAAGAAAACTGGTCAAGGAGGTTTTTCCTCAGCTGGGTTTGGAATAATAAAAAATAACTTTCCAGCATATATCCCAAAGTATGAATTCAAGTCAAAATAAAATAAAAATAAAACACAAAGTACTATTAAATGTGAAAATAGCTTTTTATAATATAAGCCAATTTCCAAAAAGTTGGAAAAGGACAAAATGATTTGCAAATCTCATAAAACCACGTTTTATTCACAAAAGGGACATTGTATACCTGTGATCTTCAGGCACCTCCTCTCAGAAAAGTGGCAACAAAAGGGTGGAAAAGTGAGTGTTATTAAAAAGAAACAAGTGAAGGAATATTTGCAACATATTAGGTTAAATGGCAACAGGTCAGTAACATGATTCTGTATAAAAAGAGTATTTTAGAGAGTTAGAGTCTCTCAGAAGGAAAACTACGTCTACAAATTTTGGAACAATTCAGAATAATGTTCCTCAACTTTCGATTGTATTTTTTTGTATCTTTTTAATTGTAACATTTATCATCTACAGTACATAATATTGTTCTTCTTGACTAAAAGCTTCTTGACATATCGTAAAAATCTCTGCGTGCAAGAAACATTGTATACCTGTGATCTTCAGGCCCTCAGGCAGCACTGCATTAAAAATAGGCATGTATTGGCTCTTTATTGGAAATTACTGTCTGTAAACACAGTCTGAAATCATTGTCTGTTATGACATGCACAATTGCAGGTTAAAGCTCTATCATGCTAAGAACAAGCCGTATGTGAACATCATACAGAAACATCATCATCTCATTTAAAATGGTCTGAGGCATAAAGGAAAACTAATCCAAATTATTTTTGGAAGCTATGGTCGACACGTCCTATGGGATAAAGAGGAGAGGGACCACCTGGCTTGCTATTTGTTTACTTACAAAAGAAAAGTTGAGGATGTTGATAAAAGATGTTGATAAAAGGCAATTTTGAGCTGGGTTGAAAATTATTTCAACTTTGTAAGCGAGGGATGGACCACTGGATGTTTAAAACTGGAGAGAACAATTCAGCAGCTGTTGAATATAGTCAGTGACCTGGGTCTGTTTGTATCCAAAACAACCTGACAGATAATATCTACCAAACAATGAGTATTACAGACTGAAATTTGGTTGGATGACATGGGAGGACATTACTTTATATATGTTAAAATGTTCTCTAAGAAATCAAAAGCAGAGTGCAGATATGACCTCTTAATTGTTAAAAAGAAATGGTAAAATGGGATCGCATGCTTGTAGATGCTTTTTCAATACTGCCTGTTTGACCTGCAACAAAAACATCTGTCTTAGAAGTCGACAGAACAGCCAATAGTGCACATACATTTATTTGATGGCAGACTTAAAAGTATACGTAATGGGCGCATTTACCTTGTTGTGCTTCATATTTTATACCCACCAGGGTCGTTCTCATATGAGGCATTTCTGTTACATAAATTAAACAACATTAACTAAAAAAACATTTAAACAGTTAAAGTAAACTGAAGTGAAAATGAATGATGATAGATCAATTTAGATAAATTTTTTTCATTTTATTTTATTTTAGACACCATAAAGGAAAGCTAAATCTTGTATTCACTGTATTGTTCTTATATTGCTTGATCTTGATCAGATGATTTAAATTTGAAAATAGGAATGGTGAAACTAGTATAATACTATAAAGTGTGTTTCTGTATGTAGATGGTGTCAGTCCTGAAAAAAGAAGCCACGTCTCAGATAACAACCACACCCCTGAATATTGCTTATCAGCTTATGACTGGACAATAGGCTTTATTTGTCAAGCTTCATGTGAATGGATATATTTTTAAATCCAGTATGTAGGTGCAATATCTTTAATATTGTGTGTGGGAGTTTATGCATGAACTACTGTGTCCCAAATTGCATACTTATGTACAGTTACAGACCATTAGTAAGTACTAACACTAACTGAGTTTCCTGTTACAGTTTGTGTAAGTAAATTTCCTTTAAAGACCTAAAATAAGCTGTGTGTGCCTGTAAACTGTGTCTGCAACTAACATAGTCAAATACCCACACTCAAGTTTGTGGACACCTGACCATAAGATTCCTAATTGTATGTTTTTGAATGGGAACATTTAGTTCCCATTTGCTGCTATAATAACATCTATTCTTCTGGGAAGATGTTTCACCAGATTTTGGTGTGTGTTTGTGTAGATTTGTGCTCATTCACCCACAAGGGCATTAGTAAAGTCAGGTACTGACTTGGGTGAAGAAACCTTGAGTGCTCTCAGCGTTCCAATTCCAATGAGTTCAGAGCTCAATAGCAGGCCACTCAGACATCATATACAATTGTGTGCTTCTGGATGAGAACTAGGGGTGCGTCAATACACTCCGAATTCAAAACTCGGATTTAAACTCTGATGCTAAACAATATGCATTTTGCATGTGTGCATGCATAAAACAAACAGGAAAAAGCTACGAGGAGTGGTTTAATATTGTAAACAAAATGTACTACTGGTTCACCATACCTTGGAAAGTAAATAAATAATTATTCCCAAAAAATTTCAACAAAATCTCTAGCCAGAGAAATAGAAATTAGTAAATTCTGTACATTTGTACATTTATCTTACAGAGTACAGAAGCTTACAGAGTAACCAATTTCAGCTGAAAGGACCTCAGTTAAGGCCCCGACCCCTTTATATCTATAATCTCGACAGAAAAAGGTTTGTGAACCCTCAGATGTAGCAGAAAATATTTCAACAACTTCATCAGGCATTCAGGTCACACACTGACAGGCTTGTCTAACATAACATATGCTTATATAATGAAGATGACAACACTGTTAGCAATTTGGCTCAGTGTAATTTTGAAGCACTTGTTGCTCTTCTTGCTGGTGCAGGTCTGTCGATAGAAATAGCTGGAACATAAGTGGTTAAATCCGTCCAATCCATTTGCTTCAATGTAATCATATGCTTTGAAAGTGATTATTTATTAGCAGCAGTTGATATCTTGCACCCCTGAACATACTATTAGCTGAAAAGGCACGGCATTGCGTTTCTCCCTACTCCCCCCAATTCCCCCTCCCACTACAAAATCCACCATAGTGTAGTTATGATGTACATCTACAAGATGCATAATCAGCAGAAGTTGACCAGTATTTATATTTTGCTACAGAACCTACTGTCATCACTTTAAGACGCCAGTAGACATGCTTACAACTGCTCTATCAGTGGTTTTATCTATCCAGAATTTTCCCACATTTTACATTTCTTCAGTTAATGTAAGTTAATATGTCAGTTAATATGAATGACCAGGTTTCTTAATTCTGTTTTCCAAACTTTAAACTTGATTTAAAGCCAAACATCTGAGGTTTACTTTAATTACTAACATTTTATTTGTATTCAGCAGTGGGAAAAGGACACGGAAATTTGCCTTTTTTCATTGCTGAATGTAATCTATTAATTGAAAATGTGGCTTCCCGAATGTGACTCCTAGGAACATTTCGGAATATAAGCACACAAAATCCATTTAGCATTTTTTTCTAATATTAATTTGTAAAATCAAAGAATGAAAGTAAGCAAGAGATTGAATTTGGGTCATGAACCTGTTAATAAATCAAGCCTACGTGGGTGTTTTGGAACCCATGGTGCTTGTGACCAATCAACACTGTTCCCAATGACCAATCCTTCCCACGGGTTCCATACAACCAATCAGTAATGCTCACTATTTGTCCCATTTTGAACTCTCTTCTCTTCGATAGAACCTTTTCCTTTTACAACTATTCAGTTCATATGCCTACTTCTCTATTTTAGATGAGGCCGGTCAGTGTGTTGCCTTGAATGTTACCTGATAAACTCTCACAAAATATTTACTGCTACATCTGCGTGGCATACCTCAATTTCTTCCAAGTGTCTGTGTAGTCGTCTTCTGGGAACTCGAGTTACCGTTCACCTCTCTAAAACACAGCTGTAGTTCAACTAACCCAGCTAAGTAGCAGAACCCAGGATGTGTCCCTGCCTCTCATCCATTGTTCCAAGAATAGACTCTGTATCTGGTTCCAAGCTAATCAAGATAAGGCACATCCTGAACATTGAGGAACAAATGTGAGTTTAGTGAATAACCGTAATTTATTCACTTATTAAAAGTAGTCTCTGCAAGATGAATTCATAGATTTGAATCTCAATAATCAAAGATTTGATTAGACTAAAACACATGTAGAAACAATTAAAGCCAGAGCAATAATAGAAGACTTCCTGTCTAAGTCTGGAGTTGACATGCTTGCCATTCTTTTGTTAGTAGAGGAAATGTTTTCAAATGAGTATTAGTGGAAACTTTACATCTGGCATTTAGAGATAAGAGTAAAAAAAAAATATGTACTATTTGTTAAATCCTTATCATATACACAATTAAGTTTCCCACTAATCTAACTGTGGAGTAAATGATCCTTGATTACTTTTTTGTCCACAGTTAACATTTTATACATCCAGTTTAATATATATATTTCTTTTTTCTAATGAAAGACTCGATACTGAATCATTGCTGAGGAGTTTTAATGTGTGTGTGTACCACAATTTTCAGGCCTTTTAGATTAACCACAAATGACAGCCAATGAATACAGTATAAAATATGACATTACAGCAAACAGGCAGTGGATAAGAACAAGTTCTATGAAAGGAGCATTTTTAAAAACTGCATTAAATACAAAACTAAAATACATTCAGTATTTACTAAAGATAGGTCTCTGTAAAAATGTGCAAATTCAACTGAATATGAGCACAATAAAATAGTCTCAAGGAAAAATCCCCAAGAAAGGCATTTAATTTGAGCTTTAGGGATCATGGTGACTGACAGCTTAAGTGTCCAAAATAGGTGAAGGGGGTGGGTTGGGGAAGGTCATCTGCCTGCTGACTGGTCACTAGGCATTCAGTGGGATTTCCTAGAAAGACAAAAAAATGTATTGTTATTTTCCATGATCGGTTTTTACATGAGCAGGAAAATCCATGCATATGTGTAACACTTAATGTCATGCACTAAAAAGTACATGTAAAGGTCTTTAAAGGCTTTTCTGTGGCCTTAAGGAGCTGATTTATAAGCAGTATAGACGGCAATTTCATGCACACACACGAGCACATTTTAAAACACGGCTGTCAATAAGCCTGAACACATGCATATATAAGTCTATCTCTAATCTCTACTGTGTATATATTACATATTACATACATTTCAGCAATCATTTTATTATATGTTCCCAAGAGATACAATACTATAGAATTCAAAACTGGATATACTTTAGTCAATGTGCAGCTTGTATAGCAGTACAGGTTTACTGTCCTCTAAAAATAACTCAACATACAGCCATTGTTGTCTAAATAACTGGCAACAAAAGTGATTACACCCTTAAGTGAACATGTCAGAACTGTGTCCAAAGTGTCAATATTTTTGTGAGCACCATTGTTATGTAGCACTGCCTTGGCCACTCCATCACCTTCACCTTTATCTTCCTCAGAAAGGCAGTTGTCATCTTGGCGATGTGGTCGTTATTATGTTGGAAAACTGCCTTTTCGGCCCAGGGAGGGGACAAACCGACTTGTTGCAGTGTGCGGCGTATGTTCTGAGCACTGACGAGCGGATCTTCCACGTCTGCAAACTCTAAAGCAATGCTTGCAGCACTCGTGCATCTGAAGCAGCTTCTGCACCTGACGCACAGCACGAGGACTCATCTTCTTTGATCGACCCTTGCGAGGCCTTGGTGTAATAATAGCTGTATGTTGAGTTAGTTTTAGAGGACAGTAATTGTGTACTGCTATACAAGCTGCACATTGACTACTCTGAAATATATCCAGGTTTCATCTCTATAGTATGTGTGTGTGTGTGTGTATATATATATATATATATATATATATATATATATATATATATAAATATGCGCATGACATGCAAATTGAAAAGAAATTATGTAAAGAGCAACAAATATCTCTCAGCAAACACAACCTCACTAAAACTAACCTTTCATCTGTGGGTCTTTTATCCCAAAAACATTGAAATATTTAGACTGTAACAGAGAGGTTACAATACAGATACAGAGTGAGAAAAGAAAGAGAAAGAGATTAGTGCCACTATACTAGATAATCTACATGATCAGAGGTGATTTTATGCAATGGGTGCCTACCACCTCCACCTCTCGACTCTGTTGGATCGATTTAAAATGTAATCGCACTACAGTGAAACCAGGCAGTGATCACCTTGTTCAAATAAAGTCAGACTATGGTCTGAAAAAAGAAGGAAAGGGTAAACAAACCAGGAGTTTGATTCAAACAGAAATGCTGCATATGCAAAGTACCTTTGTACACAGTCAAATAATCTGTTCTTTATGCTGCCTATTGAGTCTTTTTCCAATTTTATTATTCCCTTGTTTTTCAGAATTGCGACATAAGGGGTCATGAAGACATAAGCTCCAGTCGTTTTTTGCTGGATGTTTTATTGCTCCATGGTCTTTTTTTTAGCTCGTTGTATGCCACAAGTATTGAAACTGGCCCAGAAAAAGATCATTCCACTTCCAAAACATTCTTTGCAATAATGTAAATTATGATTTATTTGCTTTTTAATTTCCCTTTTTGAGCTTTCTGTGTTATGTACCTCTTGAGGAACTACTGAATGTTACCAAATGTGAAATATTTGGCCTATATGAATTAAAATTTGTTCATATTTTTATTGCACTAGATTAATATTGCCCACAAAACTGTGCGTATCCTGGTAGCTTTAATTTAATATTTAAATACACACAGGCCTTTATGTCTTTAAAAAAAACATTAACGACTAGAATAATTATTTATCATTAAAACAAACTTTTAAATGTTTTTTAAATCTGATTATTAGATTAGAAATATAAGATGTGCATGTTAGCTGATTATACTACTACAATGAATATTCATTAATTCAGTAATACTAATATGATACGTTTTAAATGTAATTATTTGTGTTATAGTCTGCAGCTACCTGTGCTGTGATGATAATTTCACACTACTGGCCAATCAGATCAAAACATTGAGCCTGTGATTTCAATAGCTGCATGCCCAAACATCTTTTATTTCTTACATACAATATACAATGTAGGGACGTTTTTCTTGCACCTAGTTTAAAATGTATACTACAATAAACTACATTAACAATATACCAACTAACATTTAAATATTAGACCTAAAGTAACATTCCCATCTCTATGATTTTTGACAGCTATTTAAAACCTAAAACCGAATGCTCTTACAATGATTACGAAGAGATTTTTTGATTCACTGTAGTTTCATTAGCAGCTGAAACAAAAAAATCATTTTAACTGGAAGTGGGAGCTCAAGGGTTAAAATACTGATCGGAAGGTCATCACATTCCAGCACCACTAAGCTGCCACAGCTGTGCCTTGAGCATGGTCTTTAACCCTTCAGCTGCTCAGTTATATAAATTATAATACTGTAAATTACTGTTCAGAGGAATGTCTCATTTAAATACGGTCATAATCGCCTCTCAAGGTTGTCCAAAATAAACTATATCCCTGAATTTCTCCGATTCCTGTTCGGACTGGATTGGGACGTGAATGAGCAGTTAAGAAATAGAAGTGAGAAACGTTGTGCCTTGAACTTACCTCAAGGTTTCCTCGTGCTTTCTTTAACACTTTGTGAGTCATTGACACTACAGAGATACGGAGAAATGGCAAGAAATGTCAAATACAAGAATAACACAAGTCTGCATGTGTGTGGTGATGCGAGTGTGTATGTCTTACACTGCTCTATGATGAGCCGCTCCATGCCCTCTTTGAGCTGATTGGTAGAGCGCAGGCGTTTGACAGCTCCAGTCATCATTCGCTCCTGCTGAGACAGTCTGATTTTTAGCTGAGCGAGCTCACTACTCAACACCTCATTCTGTACCGAAAGAGAACAAGAGACAGGGGGATAGAGAGAGAGAGTGAAATGTTATAAATGCCGCACTGAACTAAAATTCCTCGAACTAAAATCTTTTCTGCGCATGTTGAAAAATGCCAATTACACTTGAGCCCATTCATGGCACAGAGGTTTTACTTTTACTTGCCCACAAAAAAAAGAGGACTGAAAAGTCTTTATCTTAAATGTGGCATGCACTAAACCATGCAATGATGTCTTTCAGGTATTGTAACACGTTGGCTACCACAAACGTACTCACACTAAAAAGAGCCAATTTATATGGAGCCAACTCTTTTCTGACATTTTTCATTGAAATTAATTCGAGCAAATTAAATAATAATAATAAAAAAATTATTGCAAAAATGCTACAGCAAATTACAAATTGATTTGTCGGTATTCAATTCAATTCATTTTTATTTGTATATCACTTTTAGACTTAGACATATTTTATTGATCCCGTGAGGGAAATTATTGTGTTACAGCTGCAGCAGGTTACACAAACAGTAGTGGAGGAGTGATCTGTTGTCCCTCGCTGTCTCCAATCTGTCCAGTTTGTGTCCGATTATCTATTCAGCTTTGCAGATATTTTAATTTAGCTTGCCCGCATCCCTGGCACTGATGCTGATCCCCCAGCAGACCACAACACTATGAAGGGCACTTGCCACCACAGACTGCTAAAAAATTTCCATAATTCTGCTGCATACATTGAAGGATCTGAGCTTCCTCAGTCTGCTCAACTTCGGTGTTGGTCCTCCAGTCCAGTCTGCTGTTTAAGTGAACACCCAGGTATTTGTAGTTGTCCACAACCCCAACCTCCTCACCCATGATGGTATCATAGTTTTACCCTTCCACTACCATCTCCTTGGTTTTAACTATGTTTGAACAATGGACATCGTCTTAAAGCAGCTTTACACAGATAATGCGGTAATAAAGAATGAATAAGAATGTTTTTTATTAGTGTAAGTTTGTCCCTAATGAGCAAGCCGGTGGTGACTGTGGCAAGAAAAAACTCCCTGAGATGGCATACAGAAGAAACCTTGAGAGAAACCAGACTCAAGAAGGAATCTATCCTCATCTGGGTGGCACCGGATGTCTTTTAGCCTTTAATAAACTACTCTGTATTACACACTTTAACACCAATGACTGGTATTAAACGGTTATGAGGTATCTCAAATATAAACCTTTGAAAGTATTTACTAATAAAAAACAATAAACAACAACAACAAAAAAACTAAACAAAAAAAACAAGCCTTTCAATGGGCTTGAAGGCTACATGAGAGGTTTTCACAATTTAAACAATGACTGCACTGGGAAAACCGGGTAGTGTTTGTACACAGGTCTGAGATTTAAGACACAAAACTAGTTTGATTATTATTTATCAAGGTAAATGAACAGGGAAAATGCAACATGTCAAGGTAACCTAGTGCCTAAAAAAGACCATGCACATAAAATGTACTATATGAATTGAAAAGTGGCTTGTCTATTAGTACAATATCTCATATTTCGAACAACAAATTTTTTAATAAATGAATAAATCATACAATTGAGTTATGGCTGTGAATTATAAATCCTTAAGCCTTAAGGAAAAAAACATACTATTTCATTGATCAGAAATAGCACATTTAGGACATTCCTCCACTGGCAGTTTTTATCTGCAAATAAACTATATTTATCTGTTTACCTGGGGAAATTTGATTTAGTGAATCATTGTGTGTTATGTCTACACTGTAGGGGTGTGCGTCTGTGTGTGTGTCTATGTGGGTACATGTATTACCTGCTGAGTGTGTGTGAGGTCTCCTGTGGGCAGCGATACTCTCCAGAGCAGCTTTAGCAGTCGGCCAGCTTCCTCCAGCACCTGCTGCATGGTGCTCACACTGCCAGCAAAACCTGCACACTCCAAAAACTAACACACACACACACACATCTCATAAGAGGGAATAATATATAAGGAGCAATAACTTCTTAATACGTAAAAAAATATTAAGCACTTCTAAGTGTATGGTTGTAGAAGCATATAGAAACAATATGCATCGTTTTTGTGTGTAATTTGTGAATGAATTAAGGAATAGGGAGATAATGTCAATAATTAAATTAATAATACTTCACGACATTCTTGGATTTATACATTAAGCACTGCCAAGTAATGTAATTTTGCCTTCGTTCTAGACCTTTTATTTGATATTAGAACTTTAGTCTTCGAATCGAGCTCTTAGTATTAGAGATAAAGCTAATCTTAATAAATAACAGCACATTTGAAGCAAACTTTTGTTAAAGTAATTCAGCCGACTAATCTTTTGAGATACATGGAGACTAAAAATGCTGGGATTCACATATGTGGATTTGTAGAAAGTCTCATTAGTGATTTACTAACAACGTGTTAATTTCTACATTTGATTGTATTGTGAAAGTGCCATAAGAGGCACACCAGGAATATGATCCTTTACATTTGTTTCTTATTTATTAACTTGGAGAAAAGCATTTAATTCTCTGATAAAAACCTCAAGCTAATACAATAAACTATGGGCAATGGGAATACCATAACATTGTTAACATAGAATTTAGTGTGGATAGAACAATACCGTTACAAATAAAAAGAGTAATGGCAAGACAGTAAAATCTTTAAAAATTGGTGTAGACATGAATTTTCACAGAACATATAAAAGAAAAATTACGGGTCTTTTACTGGAGTGGCAATTGTTGGAGTTATTGTGTGCATGTATTTGTATGTATTCTAACCCTGTCCTGTAGTTGTTTATCCATGGCTGCTGTGATTCTTTTGGCCTCTCTGATCTGTTTGCTTAGCGCGCTGTAATCCTCTATAAGGCCTAGAACATGACGCCCATGGCGATCTGCCCACTGCCTGTGGCCTGGAACCAGTCGGGACAAAGCCGGAGAACTACCCCGCACCGAACTACCGCTGTCTATGTATACAAACAAAGAAAACGATCATTGTCATTAGAATTTCATATGCAGGTTGAAATTCACAGATCTCAAAAGCCAGATGTTTAAGCAATCACACATGCAAATTTACAAAACGGAACAATATACCATATGCAGCGCTGGACGGGTCCATGTGTGAGTGCTGGTGTAACATCTCGGTTTTACTGCTTTCATCTGAGAGAAACATTTATATAACACAAAAATATAAAAACCATATTACTATATATTAAATATGTACATATTACAAGTTACTATCCAAAAAACAATGTACAATAGGCCATTAAAATTCTGGTATTTTTTTTTTATTTCAATACTGGGGAGATTACGCAAAATTCTCAAATAATTTTGCGCTTAATTAGTGCTGTGAGTGGTGAAATTACACCACATCTATATAGGAAAGAGTTGCACTACAACCTAGTGGACAGAAACAGAAATGCTGCTGCTAACAGATTGGAGAACAGTATTGTGATTATTTGTTAAAAAATAATCCAATGATTAGGATAACTGGAATTAAAAATACAATTTAACTGAGATTTGTTATTATAGTTAAACCTAACATTAAGATACTACTGACAGAATTCACAAATGACAGAACATTCTTTTTAATGTGAACTTAAAATGTAAAAACTGATATGCATTTGTGTTTGTATACCTGCTTGAGGGAGTAGATAGTTAATGTTGATAGTGGATGGAGAATCTGAATGGTTCAGTAACTGCTGCTCCAGTTTGTGTCTCAGTGCAGTGTTGGTCTCGATACTTTTCTCCAGCTGCAGACGCAGACGCCGTACCTCGTTCAACAATTCCCTCAGATCCACATCAGAGGACTCAGAACTATGACGCTCCTCTTCTAGACACACGTTATATATAAGTATTGCAAACCTTTTTTAATCAATATTTAAAACCTCTGCATAAGTGTTTGTGTCTATGGTTTGTACCTGTGTGGTTGTGTACTGAGCTCTTGATCTGTTCATGCACCTGGAGCTCAACTTGCACTGATTGTAGAAGTTGTTGAGTGTCTGCCAACTGCTGCTTTTGGAGATTTTGCTCACATTGCAACCTGCAAACACACACAATTCCTTTACACACAACCATACACATAAAACATTATGTAATTGAAACCTCCGCAATTTAATCCCACGGCTGATTTCCATAATTACGGTGCACAACCAAAAACTTTTCAGGAATTCAGGACCTCCAGGTGCACCTCCAAATGAACAATACATCACACAATTTTTATACGCATTTATGTAGCACCACTCGGTTGATGTTCCATAGGTAGTTGCATGCTAAAAGTACATGGAAACATGTTTGTGACTGATTACTCATTAAAAATAGTGATCACTTTGCATTATCATAACTTGTAAATTCTTAATTATGTCTTGTTTAAATATTTTCTCCTTTATGCCCTTAATTTATGTCAAAGGATTCTTAGAGGATTCACACAGTAAGATTTTTATTCTATGGCATAACAGACTATTTCCTGTACATATGACAGAAAACACACATATGATGAAAACCAATGTGTGTTACCTGTACAGGCTGTTCTGCAGGTGTGAGCGTTGCTCACGCAGCACTTCACACTCTTTTCTGCTTAGCTCAAGCTTGGCTGTTCGCCTCGACAAAGTCTCTCTCAGATAGTCATTCTCCTTCTGTTTACCTACACACACAATTTGTTCACAGACAAATAAACATGACTCCATCACCTTCTGTTTTAGTGTGTGGTTATTTTTGTTATTCTACATCAACTGTGAACTCAAATATGTGTATGTGTATACCTCTCGCTGCCTGGTTAAGTTGTTCTTTTAGTGTGTGGTTCTGAGCCAGAAGGTAACTGATATCACTATTCAGCTTACTTGGATCTTCGGACCCAGCAATAAAGATGTGAGTATCTGCTAGAAAAAGAGATAAAATATATAATATAACAAATTTGCATGCACCTTGAAGGTGTTTTTGCGTTAGGATTTGTGTGTGGTTGTACCCGGGTCTCTCTCAGCCTGCTGAAGTTTTCTCTCCAGCTGCTCTCGGAGTCTCTCGTTGGTGCGGATTGTTTCCTCCAATCGCTGACGAAGAGCTCGAATCTCCTGCAGATGCTCCATTAACAAATCTGTGAAAAACAATAAAGATCAGACATAAAAAAATGAATAAATAAACAATTTAGAAAAAAGAAACCCCAAACAAGCACACATTCATTCCAGTACCTGAGCTGATGCTGGAGTGTACTGACTCATGCAGAGCCCGATGGCTGTCCGTAGTTTGGCTTTGGTAGTGCGTGTGTGAGACCGGCGAGCTGCTCTGAGTTTGTTTGTGTTTGGTCAGCGGGATGTTCTGACTCTGAGTGCGCGTAAGAATGGAGTGCGTGAGGTCGAGTTCGGTCTTCAGTGTGGCATTCAACTCTTCGCTCTTTCTCAGCTGTTCTTGAAGACGCCCATTATCCCTCTGCAGAGTGTAAACACTCCCGTCATCAACCGGAGATCTGTTCATGTCATCGCCAACAGATGAAGGATGGGCCTCATCTTCAGGAGCACTCTTTACACAGGTCGACTGCATACCTATGGAAAACCAAACAGCACACATGCCAAAATGTGGCTCATAAATGAAAAAACATTCACAACATTGTGAATCTAATTCCCTCTTAGCCATAGTGTAATGTGGTGAGTCCTTGTGGTTTTGTATAAAATATGATAATATTACAATAGCCTGTCTTTACATTTGAAAGAATAAATTGCCAGACTCTGGCCAGTCATGTGTGATGTGATTTAAATAGCCACATCTTTAAGTAACATTTATTAAGTTACCATAATCACTGAATTTCAGATACATAGAATTAATTTCAGAAAGTGTCAATGTCAGCCTTGTACCTACTTGTGCCACAACATATATACAAGTACAAAAAAAAAGAAAAACAACTGGTACCCTTCTGACAGCAGAGTCTCAGTGTAATCTTTGTAATCCTGAACTTGCTAGCACTAGCCCTTACCTACCTCTGGCTGACAAACTATTAAACTTTAAGACAAGTTAAATTCTCTTCAGAGAACAAAAGTGTCAGCAGTACACAGTTATAGAAGTATAAAAATTCTCTTCATTTACCTGACCCGACCAAGGTTTCAGCAGAAATATAAGCTCTGGAGAACTGTGTAGAGACCCACTTACGCTCACACAAAAAGGCCCACTGGAATAAGAGGTTTAACCCGATAGGCCTAGTAAATAATATATTTTCAAGGACTGCAACTGGATACCCCCTCTTACCACTTCCTCAACTATACTACACTTATAAAACGGAATTATTTTGGAAAAAAACAGCTGTAATCACACAAGCTGGTTCACGGATTGACATCCTAATGACTAGAGGAAAAATTACTTCATAACCATACTAATTTACCATTAGTGCATTAAACATTTATGAATTCAAACAGACAATTTTCAGGGCAAATTTCTTTTTCCGTTCCACTCTGAAAAAGTGTGGCCTATTTGTTCCTATTTGTTTCTTTGTAATTTTTACTCACTGAACATTGACATTTTTTATACATGAAAAAAATGCATGAGCATCCTTAAATTCTGCAAAATGTTAACATTTAACTAATCCTGGATCTCATAGTGGGGGAGTGGTGGATCCAGCGGTTAAGGCGCTGGGTTATCGATCGGAGGGTCTGGGGTTCAAGCCCCGGTATCGCCAAGCTGCCACTCTTGGGCCCTTGAGCAAGGCCCTTAACCCTCTATGCTCCAGGGGACCCTTACGAGAAAAATAAATCAAGGACCGTGACGTCGGAGTGACGTGGGGCCGCCTTCCCATAGGCTCACCACCTGCAGGAGGGACCGTAAGGGACCGGTGCTGAGAGGATCGGGCAGCAGTCGAAGGCGGGGGCCTTGACAGCCGATCCCTGGACACGGAGAAGTGTCTAGGGAATCTGCTTAGACTGCTGCCCCCGCGACCCGAATTACGGATAAGCGGGAGAAGATGAATGAATGAATGAATGGATCTCATAGTGTGGAGTGTGGAGGTGGAAACTTAGTGGTTAAGGCATTGGACTTTGGATCAAGTGGTCAGGAGTTCAATTCCCAGCCACATCAAGATGCCACTCCTGGGCCCCTGAGCAAGGCCCTAAACCACATAGCTGCTCAGTTGTATGAATGAGATAAATGTAAGTTGCTTTGAACAAGTGTATCTGCCAAAATTCCAAAAAGGTAAATGTAGTGAGTTCACAGAGAGAACAGGAGGAGGAAATTCAAGTTTGTTTTATGTTGCCAGTCCCCATTTACATCACAGGTTCCAAACAATTCCAAATTTGTACCAGTGCAAATGTATGTGTGGAGGTGAGTGATACCTTCAGTTGCTCCTCTAGCAGTGTGTGTTTGAGGGTCGTACAGACTGTCGTGAACAGAAATGGTGCTGTCACTAGACATTCTGTCACTCATCTCAGACTCTGACTCCTGATGCATACTGCTAATTTTGCCATGCAGCTGGTCCTTCAGCTCCTGAATGAGCTTCTCCTTCTCTTGGAGCTCTGCAGTAAACCTGACATGCACAGACACAAACAAGTAAGATTAAAGGTATATAAGCTAGTACCTGCTTCATACACATCTTCTTGAAGGACAGTTTAGAAAGTCCACACAAAGATCCTCTAGGCTCAAGTTATAAAGAAATAGAATTAAATATAAGCTGAGCAAAACGTTTTAGAGTAAAAACCTTTATGGGTAACCAGCATGGTCAACCTTGAGTAAACAATAAATAATTCATACAGTGAAATATGCTCAGAGCAAACAAAGAAGTAGAAAGTCCAAGCATGCACTGAAGAGACTCTGCTGTATAACTGAAAGAGGTTCATTCCTCATATTCAAAGAAGTCCAGGTAAATTCAGAAAAAGCGAAGACAGTGAACCCCAAGCACGAGCACACACACTGCACTCATGTTCCGGGGCTGGGGCAGCCCCACTCACAGGTGTACATGCTGATGTGTTGCCAAAGCAAGGTTCTGGTTCTGCCTGCACAAATAGGTGATCTGCACCTGGTGCTGCTCTCGGTCATGCTCTAGCCGACTACGCAGCCACTGCAGCTCCTCCAGCATCCACGCAAGCTTCCTGACACAGCGATAAAGCAGCGATACGCTTAAATTAGCAGCTCTACCCCTACTGCTGTGATGTGAACGACGTTCAAATAAAGTTTAAAGGATATCTTCTTAGTGCAAATCATTTTACACAAAACTGGAATATATATATAGTCAATTCCTTTCCATTTAAAATATATGGCATTTGAATACAAGCCATTTGTGAAAGTGCACTGAGGTGACGTATTGTTTTTTCTTTTCATTGTCTAAGATATAGATCATGCTGTGATCCTAATGTAAAGCTCTTTAAAGTGTATGTGTGTACACTCATTTGTAAGGCATGTCAAAAGTATGATTGAGATTTAAGATCATGAAGTTTAAAGTTTTAGAAATGAGAAATACATGAAAGCAAGTGATGTGTTTTTGCCCACATGTATGACGTGTGTGTGTGTGTGTGTGTGTGTGTGTGTGTGTGTGTGTGTGTGTG
>JAAIIK010000085.1:803841-822330 GCA_014706435.1 Silurus glanis | reverse complement strand
ACACACACACACACACACACACACACACACACACACACACACACACATTTAAAAGAAAACATTACGCCCCACACACAATCTATTGGCTAGAAACTGAAATGATGAAATAAAAGAAAAAAAAATGTAATGAAAACCTTTAGACACCTTTATTAATGACAGGCTAATCTTGTCAGGTGTTGTTTTTTAAGCTGAAACTTACAGTGGAGTTTCATGCCCTCAGGCATTATAGTAGTAACATTTAATCTTTTTTGACATTGTGTGTGTGCGAGAGTGTGGGAACAGTTTGCTAGTGGATTCTATACCCGCAGGACACATACAGTGCATGCATCAGTGTGTGTCAATATCTGTGTATGGGTGTGTTTAATGCTTATACAAGTTTTGAATCACACACAGTTCCACACACGCACACACACACACACACACACACACACACACACACACACACACACACACACATGCACACACAAAGCTAAAATATTTAGTACCAGTACACTAGTACTAGTGCACTAGTACAATTCATCATCTATCTACTACATCATCTACTCTCTCTCTCTCTCTCTCTCTCTCTCTCTCTCTCTCTCTCTCTCTCTATCTTTCTCACACACACACACACACACACACACACACACACACACACACACACACACACACGCACACACACACACACAGGTCTGTGCATGCCTTAAGGAGGCTGCATAAGTCTGTCCCCTCCTCCTTGGCCTATGTTTGAATAAAGCTAAATTAGCATTTCTAAAGCAGGAGACACACAAACGGCAGTCCTCTGAATAATCACAGCTCTGAGCTGCACATGCCTGCACTGTGTGAGGTGGTTAGATTGGGGGCTAATTACCAACAGTTAGCAACTGGTCTTACCCATATGCCTGAGACAATAGGGCTCAGGAAAGTCCAGAGTTTTCTCTTTCAACTCTACACACACATACCTGTAAGCAGTGCCGCGGTGAGAAAGTAGACGCCTTGAGCTTCAGAGCAGGAAATAGGGCCCAATTCACACCTGACAGAAAGGAGGCACAAACACACAAAAACACACACATCACACATGTACTTTAACCTTTCAAAATGCATTTTGATGTTTTTAGAATGCATAATGTATGCAGTTCATAAGTGTGAATGACAAATTTGGGATATTGTGTGTGTTCAGTGTCTTTTGTGGAGTCACCATGTGAAACAAGTCTGAGATTATGGTTTTTGGAATAGGATCCTTGTAGATCAGAGGTCTTAAGTAATGCCTTTAGTATGGTCTTCTACCCATTTGAAAGCTTTAACATTACAAAAATTCTAATAAAATTTGAGCACAACACAGCACAAGCCACCACAGTGCTGCACAGTGAGCTTGGGTTACTGTCTGTGTGAAGTTTCTGTGTTTCCTCTAGCTTCTTTGCTTTGCTCCCATCTCCATAAAACATGCCAGTAGGTGATTTGGCTAAGCTGAATTTAACAGCTCTAGGTATGAATGTGTGTGCACGGCACACTGAGATAAACTGGCATCCAATACAAGCTATATTTCCACTTCGCACACACTGTGCTTGTGATAGGCTTCATAGCCACTGCAACATAAAGACTGCAAAATGAAGAGGTTGTAAATGAATGAATTTTGCAACCTGAATTGAAAATGACTGATTTGCATTTCAATAAATCTGTCTTTCTACAAACTAATTTGCAATATTGTGACACTTTGCATGTGATTTTTTTAAATAGCAAGAGAAATCAGCATAATTTTCCTGGTTCTGCAATTTTAGAATACACTAATCACCATTAAAATCATATATTTATTTACGAAAACAGTTTTTTGGAGTACACAACCTAACCCGCAGGATAACATAATCTAATCTACTTCGATATTGTGTTTGTTCATGCACAAATGTAATGTGCCAAGAGAAACAAAAAGTTTCCTTGTTTTCATAATTACATTTTTAAAACAATAAACTGAACTATAATTAATGCAAACAATACACACCTCTGTGGGTCATATTTCTCAATATGATTAAAACTTTACACAAAATTTTCCATTTTTAATCACTACAACATCCCAGTTTGATCTGTCACAGCCAAGTCATGAACATCAGTGTTGTGCGTGACAGAAGCAGAGCCAATCACTCAGCAGCTATAACCTGATGCTGATAGGGCAGACATGTTTGTGTGTGTATGTGATGGGGAATGCTTCCAAATTAGAAAATCAACATCCTCCACTCTCCTTCCATCATTCCTTAAAGACATTAAGGGTCAGACCTTGAGACATAAGCTTCGGCATGTGTGGCATCTGGTGGTGTGTCTGGATATCCCAGCATGCCTGTCCCTTATGTGCATGTGTGTGTTTTTAGGGTGTGTTTTGTGTCCCAGCTGTTAGATGTATCACTTTCACAGTGTCTCCGACAACTGCAGCTCTGACCTCGCCCTCTCACTTTCCAAAATAAGTCCCCTCAAAACATTGAGTAAGTGCCTGTGTGTGTGTGTGTGTGTGTGTGTGTGTGTGTGTGTGTGTGTGTGTTTCATCTTCCTTAAAAATTTTTTGGTGTAATAATTTATGGTGTCATACATGAATATACTTGATTCTAACCTTATTGAGCACAACGAACTTTGACATTTTCCTAACCTATTTAGTATTTATATTCCTTTAGACGCCTTATAAGCCCCGCCCACAATAAAGACGATCATATTCACTGTGTCAAAATATCACCGGTCATACCACTCATGCCGTCATATTTCTCTATGCCTGTCTCACTCGCAGTCTGGTTTACTGTCTGTCTTTCTTAATGCTTCTTATGACTCCCCTTCTACATTTATTTGAGCTTAAACTGAGAATCTATGCACTCACATGCATACATAGGCATACAGAGAGAAAGAACAAGAAAGAAAGAGAGAAACAGACAGAGAGACAGACAGATAGAAAGCATAACTTACATAGCATTCCAGTTTGTGTATGTCCATCATTTCATAGCACATCCATGCTTATCTGTATCTGTGTATGTCAGCTGGACACAGAATAATTATGTGTGCTTGGTATGCGTTTTACTGTTTGTGAATGAACAGTGCATCAGCACGTGTTGCCATATGTCAAGGAATTAACTGAATGTGTAGTGTGTGTGTGTGTGTGTGTGTGTGTGTGTGTGTGTATGTGTGTGTGTGTGTGTGTGTGTGTGTGTGTGTGTGTGTGTGTATGTGTGTGTGTGTGCACGTGTGTGGGGGATTATTATATGTCACAGCCTACTATATACATTGTTGTGCACGTGCTTTTGAACGAATTCCGATTTGTTGTACTTTTGCTGTGTATATTATCTAGTCATTAATGTTCAGCCATATATTTTATGCATTTATGATTTCACACTGCAATTTAGACTTAGACATTGAATAAAAGATTAGGCATAAAAAACTGTTGGATAAGAAGCTTTTAACATATCATACAAATATTTTTCCTTTGAAGGATCCAAGGTGGTTTGTTAGTTTTTCTATTAAGAGGCTGTGGCAACAGTTATTTTGGTTTCCTTCTTATCATTCAAGCAACATGATCTTTCCGCTTTGGTTGGAGATATTTATATGATAGGCTTAATATGTTTGACTGTTGGTAATGCGGAGAGGTCACAGAGTAACACTATAATAGGGTGAATGAAGATGCTGCGGTCAAGGATCCCTGACAGCTTGGCCATGACCTCTGAACTCTTGGCAGCATGAGCATGTGTTACTGTAGACGAATCCTATGCTATGAGAAGGATCTCATATTAGAGTAATCTCTTGAGAGTTCAAATAATTATATTTCTTACTTTTGTTTCTGGGTATGAACATCACAATGCTGGATAATGGAGTTTGAATAATGACTGCAATTACAAGCAAACATCAACAGAAAAGCAATGTTGCCAATTTATCTGCACTGGTTTTAGCCAGTCTTAGTGGTACCAGTGAGATTTGTCACATATAAAACAAAATTACCATTATTTAAAAAGAATGTTATATAATGATCTTGTTAGAGGAAAAGGAAGTCATCTGAATTTCCCCTGTTCTCACAAGAGTGCCAATATTACTTGAGCCCATATTTTTGGAATGCCTCGCAGACAAATCACTGTGGATTGTGATGTTGTAATGATGTTGTTAAATTCAGTTGTATTTTTGTTGTTATGATGTTGTTCAATTCAGTTGTATTTATAATATATAACACAGTAATATATACTGTCACAAAGCATCTTTGTGTTAATTGGGATATACAGTAGCTTTGCATGTGTGATGAGCAAACTAGAGGTGATAAAGACAATAACATCTCCATGAGACAACAGGAAGACGAAATGTTGTGAGAAAATAGTCAAAAGAAAAGCCGTCCTCTTCTGGTTAACACAGGAGAGTGAAATTTTAAACTGTTACAATTCTACAGCTTTAAATAAACAGGGCAAAATGTTGAAAAGATGTTTATTGTGAGCATCATAGTCTTTATGATTACAGCAGTGTGAGAGAAGATTTGGAAACTCTCTAACAGGGTTTAAGTCTTTGTTTAATGTTCCCTTTAAAGCTTCTAAGACCTCGACCCGTTTGTCTAAATTGATAGATATATTTTTTGTATGAGACAGCATTGAAATTTTGTAATTAGTAATTTACAATAATAGACAGCTGCACTGGCGATATGATAATCGTGTTAAAGAGTGAAGAATCGCTAATGCAGGCAAACGCTCCACCAATACACCAGCTGATAACTACAAAAATCTGAACCCCCACGCACACACGTCTATACTTGTGAGGTCTTACACTGACTTGACATTAGCACTGTATTTATTGAATCTTTTTTAAAAGTTTTAAGAAAAAAACTTTTGTAAATGAAAATTTTTAGTAAATCTAACATTACAATATTTACAATCGTGCTATAATGTTCCTTTTCAGATAAAGTCTACACACATGCACACACCACACACTCTCAAAAAGCACATATACTTATCCCACGTTAATACACACTGCTACAAGCTTTTATACAAGTTTTTTGGATTTAGATATATCCAATATATTTGTTTATTTAATTTAATTTACATTTTTCATGTATGTATTTTGAACAAGCAAGGGGTGGAGCTACAACTATTTTACTTTATTTAACAATAAGTCTGCCTTGTATTCAGACTGTTTTGTTTAATTCTGAGTGTAATTATATTTATACTTATGCGTATGTACATATATAAGTGGGAAGATAGTTCCCATGGCATAATATCCTCTGGGACATAGTGACAGATGTGAAAACAAACAGACACACCCACTCACTAGATTTGTGTTTGTGTTTATATTTGTTTGGTCGAGGGGGTGCACCAACACAAATGTAAAAACTTACAACTCATTAAAAATAGCAAAAAGTACTGTAGTTTAAATATATACATACATCTTTTAAAGTAATTTATTTTGCACTAGCATTATAAAAAGAAAAAAAATGTAAACATTAAGAAGTATTTAAAATGAAAGTATTCCATTTAATACTAGAAAAAAAACAATTAACACATTTTTAACCAATTAGCAAAAAATTTATTGGAAACAAAAAAGGAAGTTAAATGGAAAGTTTTTGATAAGAAAATGAAATGTGGGCATTTAATTTGAAATCGCACAACAATTTTTTTCAGCAAATATATAAAATTTTTTAAATTACATGCACATGTGACAAGTGTTTATAATGATATAACGGTCAATTACAGACAACAGACAATCGTCTTCAAAAATACCAGAACGGCAAAGACAATTTGTTTTTGTTATACACTGAGACTTTTAAGTATTATTTACTTTCGAATGAAACACACACACACACACACACACACACACACACACACACACACACACATATACACACTATATTGTTAGAGGGCATTGTGGTCAGATAAAGTCCAGTACAGTTATTTGTTTATTTTGCCAACAGGCACCCTGTTACCTAAGCAAGACAGAATATTATACCTACACACACTTTGTACAACAAAAAAGAAAAAGAATACAGAAGTCTTATAAATGAATACTATCATGATCCCTCACACAAAAGTACAAAAACATGTTTCTTATTAGGAATCACTTTAAAAGTATTCACATACTGAATATTCAGATACTTTTCAGTTTAATCACTAGATTTCTTAGATGGCTAAAAAGCTTTTTTCATTAATGAATAATTTTTTCATTAATTCATCATCTATAAATGGTCCAAGTTTATCCTGCTGAAAGTTTCAGTGGATCTGGAATAAATTATTGATCAATATAGTCTAAATGAAGTAGCTTGTGGTTGTTGTCTCAGAACTTTTGTCTCTGTGGGTTTAGAATGTGTAGTAGTTTTCAAACAATAGGCAGGTTTTAAGAGTTGTGACTGATTACTTTGTGACATAGTATAACAACAAGTGAGTTTGTGTTTACGAGTAAACAATGGTACGAATTCTCACATGCACACACACACACACACACACACACACACACACACACACACACACACAGAAATATAAAAAAACAAAGAAAAGAAAGAAAGAAAGAAAGAAAGAAAGAAAGAAAGAAAGATAGAAAGGAAGAAATACACAGGAAAGCTGGATGCAGTAAAAGAACACACACAAAATGAAAAATTAGATAGTAAAAAAAGAGAAAGAAAGAAAGAAAAAAAAGAAAGAAAGAAAGAAAGAAAGAAAGAAAGAAAGAAAGAAAGAAAGAAAGAAATGACAATTAAAAATTACAAATAAAACATGAAAGCTAGATGTAAAAAAATGAAAGATAATTGTTTAAAAAAGAATGTCTACAAGAATAACAGTTATAAAATTTTTTGTCTTGTATAAACTCTGCATGTGTCTCTGGGTATATGTGTTTACATGTGTATGCATGTGCAAAAGATGTGCATGCAATTCCAATACTGATAGAAGCATGTGTATAATAGGCCTTTATCTGCATATGTGGAATCTCTTCTTTCTTCTCACTCACAGGCATGCTAAAAAAAAGTGTGTTGATCTGATCTGTACAGCTACAGACAAGGTGTGATGACATATGAAAGTTCAGCCCTGAGGGTGTTATGCTGCTTACACTTCTTGATGACACAACACACACATATACGAAAATAAAATGAGATAAAAGAGATAAATAGCCAGTTTCTCAAAAGCCAACTGAGTACCACATCCTCTTACAATTCTCATGTCAAATGTTTCAGTTGTTTTCATATATTTATATTGTTATGTTCAATGCAATTAAATACATTTTTATTTGTATAGTTCTTTTATCAGTGGACATTGTTAAAAAAAAATTATTTTAAAGTATCTGTACTTTGTGCAAACATTTTTATTTTGGCAAATTTTTATATGAATACGATTTAATGTGTGTTTTTACTCCACTGAAAAATAAAGCATGCCATTCCTCACTACATTGAAGAGAAGACATGCACTGTGTTAAACGAGAACCTGTTACAGGACAACAACCAAACCCCTGCTATTTTGGTAAGACTTCTTTCACACTGTGCCTGTAACAACAAGTTCTCCTTAAAAGGTATAATGCGCAGGATCTTAACCCATTGACTTGCCTTAGTTATTCCAATATCAGTACTGTTACTTTTGATCTTTAAGACATATAAAACAAAGTACTCAAGAAGAAATATGCAAGGAATACTTTTCTAGGAGTCATATCTAAACAGTAATTGCACCCATTAGAATGTGTATTATAATAATTAAACACAAAATTAGTGTTGAACCCTTTGGGGGAAAATTATATCTAAATACTTACAGTTCAATTTCACCCTTCCAAACTAGTTGAGGCAGTGAGAAATGCCTGAACACTGGGCATGTTTACATGTGTCTTTCCCAGAGATGGGAAGTAATGAAGTACAAATACTTTGTTTCTGTACTTAAGTAGATTTTTCTGGTATCAGTACTTTACTATTTATTTTTTCTGACAACTTTTTACTTTCACTCATTAAATTTTTTACACAAATATCTGTACTTTCTACTTTTTACCGTATCAAACCATACTCTTTACTTTTTCAGCAAATCAACCTATTTCATTGCGGGTCTTTTTCAACCTACCACTGGTGTTTAATTTCCACAGAGACTAGCCTACGAAGCTAACAACAAGCAAGGCAACGGGCAACAAGAGTTATGGGGCTAACAAGGATGAGACAGAGGGAGTCAGCGATGTAAACATGACTGAGAACAGAGACATTCCTGATCACCTGATCATTATCATCTTTTCTCTACTTGTGTACTATATGGTGGTTGATATATTCATTAGATAACAACATTTTAAATTCTTTCATATTAATATATTAATAAGATGTGAGGCTCAGTTACCAGCGTGACACTAAAACAGGTAGTAGTAAAGAAGTATGTCAGAGCCCAAACTTCTTTACTTTAACTTGAGTGAAAAAGTGTAATCAGTACTTTAATTTTTACCCGAGTCTTTTAAAACATGAGTATATGTATCTATAATTAAATGAAGGATTTGTGTACTTTTGCCATTTCTGGTCTTTCCACACAGGAACATGATGACTTGCTATAAATACTGCTGTCATGAAGCCAACTGTCCCTTTCTTTTCTTGTGTGATATGAAATTTAAATTACATGTACATAATATGGAGCTATCTGTTTAGCAGCTTGGGATCACAGTTGGAGATTCTGGTGAATGATCATCCAAAGCAGAGAATTGCGAACTCTCATTCTCTTTAATGCTTCATGTTATGTATATTACACATTTACAAAAATGTTAGAAAGTGCTGAAGTGTCCAAAATGTTTACTACAGTTAATACACTAGAATTTGCTTAAGCAATTTTGCTGACATTATAATGGGTTTTCCCTGCATTTTTTATTTATTTATCCCCAATCCCTTTATATAGCATGCTATACCAAATGGACAGCCAAAAATAAACAAGTAACAAGACTTGCTTTCATTTTTATTTAAAGCTGGCACAATGCCTCACATCTTATACAGCTGTTGACAACAAACATAACAAGAATCTTGAAAGCAGTCCAAGTTACTCTTTAAACGTTTTAACAACACCCAAACCTCGTTGGATGTGTTCTGACTTATATGATATATGATGAGCAGTTTTAATTGGCTGTGTGCCTGCTTTTGCTGCCTATATTGGGTATTCTCACTAGATAATGTGCTATGGATAAATGTGTGCTGCATAAGTGCAGAATACAATCATGCTCACAATGCCCTGGTAAGGACTTGCAACATGGATATTGCAAGGTGTTGCTTATTACACTGGTAAATCAGTTCGGATATTTCATCTATTTTATTCTTCTAAACTATTTTTTCTTTTGCCAGGGCTTAATTAAAAAATATCAACACTCTCAATACCCTCTTTAATATCAATTCTTACATTAAAATTGTAATCATATGTACTGATTTTTTTAAACGCTTGATATTTACTTAATTTTAATAGTTTGTGTAATAGTAGCGGTGTGATCACTAACAATGATATAGCTTTTAAAACCGCTAGTATCGGTATTAGTATCAATACAGACAATACTGGTTGTTAAAATAATTGCTATTGAATAAAAAAGAAAATAAGTGGTATTGCATATCCATTTTGCTTACATGAATACACAAACTGGCTTGATTGTAACCTTAAATATCATTTGCCTAATTTATTTTCTGGAATTAAGTTGTGATTGACTACTTGCCTGTACCCTCATTTATCAGTGGACACACTTCATATGACTAGTTTTTTCCTATTAGTTAATAGTTTTTGATTGAAACATACTTTGCAACATACTACATTATGTAATGTAATATAATATACAGTAGGTAAATACAGGGTATCCTTCTAGCTATTAAGCTACTAGCTAGCTATTAAGTTCTCAAAATGTTAAAATATATGGGTGCTTTTGTTTGTTTGTTTTTGTTTATAACATGTTCTTTATTTAGATGTACTAATATTTTTATGTAATGCTACAAGACAAAGGTGTAGTGATGCTCTTTTCTGTTTTGCTCAAAAGAACATGATTATATATAAAACCACAAGAAAATGAAAATGCTGATTTCAAGATCACAAACCCACTGCAGCCAAATACAACATTTGTGTGGCAACTTCACTTCACCACAATTTAATTCTGTTGTACAGTGCCTACAACACACCCGTGGCAGACATCTGAGTACTCCTTCAGAGCTCCTCCACCATAAATGGCTCTTACTTAGCATGCCCCTATGGAACAGGAGCTGTCAGCGGGATGCTTTACAACCAAAAATATTGGATGTGTACCAGATCAGAAGTGTCTAATGACAATACTATACCGGTACAACCTTAAAACTCTGCTGCTGGCTGCCAGATGTTTTGAGGTTCAGGGTCTTGTCAGACTCCAACAGTTACTGCAACATCCCGAGAAGTTTGTTCCCTATTGGACTCCAATACAAAGTGCTCTGTTATACTTACTTCTTAGTTCGGAATCAGGATGACAGGTTTTTTTACATTTGGTTTCCTTTTCTAGATTTAAGATAAGACTTTTAGTTGCTAAAAACTTTCCTTTTTAGTAAAGTAATAGTGAAAGATATAGTACAAGCCATGCAACCACAGGGCCTGTTTATGGTGATGTATCTGTGATCATCATAATTTTCATGTTCCCATTGCCCCTAAAAACATATGCTCTTCAAGGTTTGCCTTAGCCCAGGTGGTGGCCATGCGATCCTTAGACCAACTGTTCTTCTCCCATGGAGGAAAGACACAGGGGTTCCTTTTGTCCAAACAGAAGCTGGCCCAGTCTTTAGATGGGCTGGTTGCCTAGCCTGTACTGTAACATGCAACCATGCACTTAATGTCTACTCTTTATGAACATTATTTTAGACACCTCACTTCAGAAAAACTGGGATGTGGCTATCTGGGAATCAGCATGTGCTTTCCCAAGAGTCTACATTAGCCCTCCTGGTGATGATTGCATGCTATTCTTTCTGAGCTCATTTATGTTAGCTTTAAGATGATTTCTGTTCATCACATTGCACATATATTTTATTCAGGTGGTACACACCATCCTCCAGGGGGGAAATTTCCTAGGATAGATGAATGAATGATAGCAGTGTTCATTGCAAAGTTTCATAATATTTTAGGAAATATTGGCATGTAAGGGCATGAGAACAAGGAGGTATCTAAGTGTTTCTCACCCACCCTGGTGATTCTGTTCTCTAGTGGGTGTGCGTGTACAAGCGTGTGACTGGGAAAGTGTTGTGTTTATCTTGTTTCTCCTTCCACACATTTGGTTTCGATAAACGGTTCAATTAAGCCATAGCACAAATCTTAGACTTAGTCGAAAGCACACATATACACACAAGTCACATACCCTGCAGTCTCATGTTCTTGCTCAGACCTGTCGACCGAAACTTACATGCAAAAGAGTGTGTGTGCAGGTGGGAGGGGTTTACAGAGAATTGTGGAAGAGGTACTTAGATCCATTCGTTTGGCATTGCTGCAATGCTGTAATGTTCTGCCTTGACCTGAAATGAAATTATATACTTTTTCAGTCACTACTGTGTGCGCGAAGGAGGGTTTTTAAGTTTCGTTTGTTTTTTCGTTTGTGTATATGTGCAGCACATTGAAAGCAAAAAGTGGAATAACTAATAATATTTTTATATAAATATCTAATAAACAAATGTCAGTGATATTATATAGATAAATATGATACTGACCAAAATTATAAACGCAACACTTTTGTTTTTGCCCCCATTTCTAATGAGCTGAACTCATAAGACTTTTTCTATGTACACAAAAGGCCTATTTCTCTCAAATATTTTTCACAAATCTGTCTAAATCTGTGATAGTAAGCACTTCTCCTTTGCCTAGATAATCCATCCACCTCACAGGTGTGGCATAACAAGATGCTGATTAGGCAGCATGATTATTGCACAATAAAAGGCCACTCTAAAATGGGCAGTTTTTTTCACAGCACAAAGCCACAGATGTCGCAACTTTTGAGGGAGTGTGCAATTGGCATGCTGACTGCAGGAATGTCCACCAGAGCTGTTGCCCTTGAATTGAATGTTCATTTCTCTACCATAAGCCGTCTCCAAAGGCGTTTCGGAGAATTTGGAAGTACATCCAACCGGCCTCACAACCGCAGACCACGTGTAACCCCAGGACCTCCACATCCAGCATCTTCACCTCCAAGATTGTCTGAGACCTTCCACCCGGACAGCTGCTGCAACAATCGGTTTGAAACTGTCAGAAACAGTCTCAGGGAAGCTCATCTGCATGGCAAGATGGTGGCAAATGGTGGCCACACCAGATTCTGACTGGTTTTTGGACTCCCGGACCGCCAACACAGTAAAACTGCACATTTTATAGTGGCCTTTTATTGTGGACAGCCTAGAGCACTGTGCAATAATCATGCTGTCTAATCTGCAATAGTATATATTTTCCTTAATCCTAAATTAGTTTGGATTTGATATTGACATTTAAAGTGTATTAAAATTTTCTTATGAATATAACAGAAGGCCAAACCACCTTAGCTTTCTTGCTTTATGTATAATGTAGCTAAAGCCAGTCCTCCTGGTCACAAGTAAGTTGTGCTTCTGTTTGTGCCTGATATTTTAACATTGGATTATTTATATGGATTCATTCACTGAACATTTTGGGTTACGGTTTACATTTATTTTTGGATTTAATTTATTTGAACACTTTGAAGCAATTTCTATTCACTGTGGCTAAAGTGTGTCTGTCTTTTATGCTTCTCCAAGTCCTGGTCCTGCCCAATATTACCCAAGTCAAGTCAAGTCAAGTTTATTTCTATAGCGCTTTTCACAACTGACATTGTCTCAAAGCAGCTTTACAGAATTTAACAGTTAAGGTGAATGTTGTGTATTTATCCCTGATAAGCAGCCATGGAGACTGTGGCAAGGAAAAACTCTGTTAGATGTTATGAGAAAGAAACCTTGAGAGGAACCAGACTCAAAAGGGGAACCCATCCTTATTTTGGTGATGTCAAGAGTGTGATTATAAATCTTAAAACAATACAGAGCACTGGAGAGAGAGAACTAACATGAGCACTGGAATGTAAGATTATGAGTAATGTCATGTCCTTTCTACCTTATATAAAAAATGATTATATAAGAATGACATAACATAACTATAATTATTATTACATAATAATTGACAAAAGCAGAAATAAGCCTCAAAAGTTTGTCATTTTGTGGTTGATACAGTGTATACAGTATTTTGTTTAGTGCTAGTTTGAACTATGCAAAATGAGACAGGCACTACATTGTGCCTTGTCATTCCTTAAATGCTTTGTTTTTTGTTCATTTGCTTGGTGTTTGTGGATTTCTATGCCATCGTATTTGTATATACAGAATAAATTACAAGGAAACGAAAGCATTCGTTTTTTGGAATGCTACTGTTTGAGGTGAAACAAAATCGTTTGAGTCTGTGACACTATAAAATCACAAATGTTACACATGTCTGCAGTGTTGCTTTATTTATAACAGGGAGTTATACAATTTATATTGTAGATTCATCTTATACCCAATAATAAACAACATAAATTCCAGGAATGTCATCAAAACATCAGTTCATCTTAAGGCATTGACTCTCAAAAGGACTTACATGTAAGATTCTTACTTTTCATTTGAATAACTTCAATCCATTTCTTCATAAACCAATTAAAGAATTAAATGCAAAATAAACAAGAAGATTTCTTCTGTAGTTCACTTGTAAGATATTTAGATCATTAGGGCTCCATGTACAGTACTGGAACTCTATTGTATTTTCGTTCAGGGTTTCATTTTTGCTTTATCCTTCCTTAATTGTGCAGAACAACCCATATGTTATATAGGGGGATTCAGCTGACTTGATGGTGGCACTATAGTGCAACATTGAAACCTTTAATCAATATCTTGAGAAGGCCATTTTAATCATTAATAGGAGGCTTTTGAATTGCAAGAAATAGATTTTAATTCTGATTAGCAGTGAGTTCTCATAAAACTTTATAAATGTGTTTATTTATGCCCTCTTTATTGTTAAGTGTAATAGATTAATGAGTTTATATGCTAAATATTTTTCTAAACATCAATTACTAAATTAATAAACTCATTAAATTAATAAAGTGCTCATTTTATTTACTGATTTATCAACTAAACTATGACCATAACCTATGACCTAAAACGAATAGTATTACAGTAATATGTTTGTTTCATATTTTGCAGGTCAAAAAATGTAAACTGTAAGTAAAAGTAAGTAATCCACAACCATTAACTATAACTATTTTAGTAATAGTTTCTATTATCGACAATAATGTCACAATTTAGAAATGAGCAAATTGTCTTGATTAACCGTACAAATAGCTCCTTATATCAACAACCGTTAATTAGCACAATTAATTACATGAATTAACTGAATGAGTACTAAAACTATGCTAACAACACAAAAGAATCTTTTACAAATACAAATATCATATGCCAAACTTCATGAACTGATACATTGCAAATGTTTTATACATGTAAATGTAGATTAAAAAATCAATAAACAGACATTAATTAAGAAAAGAAAATATTTTCCCCTTCCAAAGTAAAAGACAAAAATAATGAAACATTTACCCGTTTCATAATGATCAATTTGAAACGATCAAGTATAATAAAAATAGAAGCTGGTCAATTATAATAATGAATAATATTACTCCCCCTCCTCCTCCTACTACTACTACTAATAATAACAGTAATAATAATGATAATATGATAACTTAATAACAAATCCTCAGAAAGAATCATAGATTTTACACTGATTTAAGATCAGCTTACCCTGGCTATATTGTCACCATTCTTTATATATAATAATAATAATAATAATAATAATAATAATAATAATAATAATAATAATAATAATAACAATAATAAATAAAATTATATATATATGTTTATTTATTAGGGCTGTCATTAACACAAATTCATTTTAACAACACTAATCACTCATTTTATTAATGTGTGATTAATGCAGCGCACATTTCTGTTTGACCACTTCTATTGAAAATATAACTAAATAAATATAAAAGATGCGAAATGAAAACTTTCAACCTAACAGACATTCATTACAATGTCCTTTCTTTACTCAGATATATATACATATAAAAAAAATAAACTCCACCAAAAAAATAATTTTTAATCACTAAACATTTGTTTTACTGAACTCTCAAATCAAGCACCAAAATCTGCCATGATGCACATATCCGGCAATTAAAACCGTCCATGTGCATGAAGCAAAAGTTTCATTTGGTGTCATTACGTGATTTAAAACACCATAACTACTTTAAAACATTTATAAGAATATTTTGTCTTCATGCTCTATGTCAAGTATATATATACTACCAGACAAAAGTCTGGACACACCTTCTTATTCAGTGTTTTTTCAACATTGTATATTTAAACCGAATACAGTGAAGTTATGACGGAATAAATATGGAATTATGTTGTAAACAAAAGCATGTTAAATGAGCCAGAATATGGTTTATATTTTCGATTCTACAAAGAAGCCACCTTCTGTTTTGACGACAGCTTTCCACACACTGGCATGCTCTCACTCATTCTCTGATTGTGAAGGCCAGGTCATTTGCTGTAGCAATCCATCACTCTACTTCTAGGACAAATAGCTCTTACATAAACTAGAGGTGTGTTTCGGGTCATTGTACTGTTGGAAAATAAATGATGACCCCACTAAATGTCAGTGTAAAATGCTGTGATAGCCATGCTGGTTACTGTAAGTGTGCCCTCAATTTTGACACAAACAGGGTCACCAGCAAAGCACCCCTACACCATCACAGCATCTCCTCCTCCGTGCTTCACAGTTGGAGGCATGAATTCTAGAGCCGTCCGTTCACCCTCTCCACATCTAACAATGACATGGTTAGAACCATAAAGCTTAAATTTGGGCTTTATTGATCTAATGCCCATTCCTTGTATTTCTTGGCCCAAAAGCAGATTGAGGCTATTGACTCTGTACCCACACTTTCTGTGCACAAATGATGGTCTAAATAATTAGTAGAAAGGCTAGGAGCTTGACTTCATTTGAAATTTCACTAATTATCTCTTGACATGGTACACCCATAAATTTAAAACAGTTCTAGTTGACAATCTGATAAGTAAATCTAATGAGAGAATGCCATGAGTTTGCCCAGCTGTCTTAAAAACTAAATGCAGCTTCTTATGACAATCTTAAATATAAAACATACTACATAATTCCATATCTGTTCTTTCAAAAATTTGGATGTCTTCAGTATTAATGTACAATGTTTAAAAAAAAACAACAACGAAGGAGAAGGCGTGTCCAAACATTTGACTGGTATCATGTCATTATAGCGATTTTATATTCTTTACTAACACTGGAGGCAGTAGTATGAGGTAATAAGGTCCTGATTTCTGTCCTGAAGCGCCCTCTACTGATCAGACTACAGTTGTAAACATATCAAACATATAATATAAATATAAATATTTGTAAATATAAATATATGTATCCATCTGCTCATCCTAGACATGCTGCAGACTTTTGAGTGAGGTCACAGTACAAATTGCACTGAGTCTTGATTAAACTTCTGAGAATAATGTTAGCTTTATTGACCTCTGCTGGTCATCGAATAAACTTCACTTCAAAAGCAATAATGAAATCACGAAGCGGTCATTTGAATATCACCATCTGTTTCCAGACCAGTTCAAACCAGTTTTAAGGTGTTGGAGAGTTTAAATAGATGTGTGTACACAGTTTTAAGTCTAAGAATCATACTACCAAAAAATTATCTGATATTGTCAATTGCCACATTGGTAATGTAAAATTCCCTAGTCAAGCAGTTCTCAAAACATTAATGTTAATCATTATTTGGCTAAGTGGACTCAAGATGGCCGAATGGTTGGCACAATACTGTTTTCCGGTTTTAAACATGTACCTTTTTAAAAAAAATCTAAACCTGACAAATAGCAGAATCAACTTTTGTGTGTTTTTTACTTAAGCTATTGGGTTCAGTTGCTGGGATTTGGACTCATGACCTATATAACAATACCAATAACAAATGTGACTATATGTGACATATGACTATGTACCCATCCTGCCATTTTGACAGAATACATATTACGATTGTTTCCTAAAAAACATAACATTGTTTCCTCAAAAACTAAAAAGAAAGGCTATTTATAGTTTACTTATATTTATAGATCTGAAACAGAGTAAGCAGTTGGACCAGCTGGAGTTGGTTTGACTGAGAAGTTCCGTCTTGGTGCCATAGGAATGACCCAACAATTTACAGAAATCTCCAAACTTGAACTTGTAAAAATTGATTTCAGGGCAATCTTAAATGGGGTTTAACTCTGACTTGTCCGAGTTGTGTTCTCATCTGGAATGTGAGCAAGAGGATCTGGCCGAATCAGGAACCTGTCAGAACATAAAATATTTTTTTTCATCAGGTTTAAACATAAACACAATTTATCTTACAGTTAATCAGATTATTGCAGTATTGGAAAGCCATAAAACTAAAATATTATTGTGTTTTTCCTCTAAATCCAGGATGTAACAAAAATATAATTAGCAAATATGGCTTCCAGAAGCTTTGGGTCCCATTTAAAGAATAATTGTGCCAGCATTAGCGATGGGAATATTTTTGGTACATACACAACATCGTGGAGCTGAAGAGGAGTGTCAGGGCCGGGATTAACTAGAACGTAGGAGAGAGAGTTCTGCTGGTCATTCAGCTCACCTGCAACAACAATTAGGCATCCAATCTGTAACGATTATAGGTAAAATGTATTTTGATATGATCATATTTATACTTTTTAGATGTCACAGATTACTTGGATGATCCGCTGTGGCGACCCCTAATGGGAGAAGCCGAAAGAAAAAGAAGAAGAGATGTCACAGATTACTTATAACTGGTACATAGCAGCAGATCTTACGCCGAAGGCACCTGCTATACACATTTCGCTGGGATCTTATAGACATTAATGTTTTGCACTGGAGTTTCTTATTGTTCCTCTTTATGTGCCTATGCAAGATGCCAAACTTAAATTGATGTCTTTGAAAACTGCCCTTCTTTTAGTGTTTAGTTTGGCATATCAACACCATGGTACTCTACATTGATGTGACACTCTACAAGGACTGTATAAGCTTGGATATTATTTAGTGGTGTGATGCTCCAGGCCATCTTTGCTGCCACTGTTATCCAGTTGTTATCATGCCCTATTTCCAAACTCTTCTCATCTTAAATTGTTTAATGTCTAATTACATTTATTTTATTTTATTTTTTTTTTTTTAATTATTTATCATTTCATTTGTTAGAGTATACTTTAGATTAGTATTCATTCTGATGGAGAATATTATAAATGTTATACAGTATATCAAATATAAATATTATATATCAAATATGATATATAATATATGATAGGTGAGCATATAGACATTAAAGGCCTAGTAATTGTGGTAGACAGTCACAGTTCAGAGCAACTTGGCAATTTGTTTTGATGCAATTCTGTGTCACTTTTTGATTTTGTTGAATGGTTTCAACCCACACACACACACACACACACACACACACACACACACACACACACAC
>JAAIIK010000085.1:771348-796198 GCA_014706435.1 Silurus glanis | reverse complement strand
ACACACACACACACACACACACACACACACACACACACACACACACATTCCCACATACAGAATATTCTTCACTGTTCTTAACTCAGTAGGCACATACACATATGACAAATATCTTCACTGACAATTACTCATTATATTTGTTCGCAAATCCTCAGAGCCACACGCCAAAATGTTGTGTAAAGCCTTTCCAGAAGTGTGGACCGTATTATAACAGCAAAAGGGGACTAAATCTGAAATGGGATGTTCAATCACAAGAACACATGGGTGTGATGAATAGGTGTTCACACACTTTTGATCATATTGTGTAAGTGGATGTAGGTGTATGTACAGTGTGTGTGAGTACACACAGGTTGTCAAGAAGCAGCACGATTGGATTCAGTTCTCTTCTGGGTCTGTAATAGGCTCTCAGAGGCACAATGAAATTATACAGGCCATTTCCAGCCGTCTCAGCCGACACAATGATTAGCTTGTTTTTGAAGCCATATGCTTTAGCTTCCTGAAAGCTGACATGCTCACATGCCTGAAATAGTAAAAAAATAAATAAAATAAGAACAAGACATAACATTTCTATAATCATATAAACTAAGTACGAACAAGAACAATTATATTCCTCCACATCACATGCTGTTATAAGGAAAATAATCAATGACAGTGTGGTGTGATGTGCTGTCCATTTTGAAGCAGAGAAAAGAGGGAAAACATATCAGAGCCATTGCACAAGAATAGCTAATACAACAATTTGGAAAAGTAAGAAACCAATGGCATAGTAACAACTAGATATTTCCCTAATAAATTCAGAGATGGAACAAATGGAAACCAAATTATTCCTCTACCAAAGTGATGAAAAGGCCAAAGTATGTAGAAAGAATCTGATCATGATCCAAAGCATACAGGCACATCAGTCACGCAAGGTAGAGAAGGGTAATTTTTAACTGATAATGTAACTTATGATGGTAGCAGCATAATGAATGAAAAAGTTTACAGAAACATTCTCTACAAAAAAAAACAATAACTGAAAGAATGTGCAGTTTGGAAAAGTCTGGAAAAGCATCACATATAAAGAATGCAACAGTTGGATAATGATAGTAGGTCACCAGCTTGCCACCTTAATTGCAAGTAGTATTTATTGCTGTCAGGCTGGAAGAACGAGCAGAAGCCGAAGTTCAACAGAACAAAGATGTGTTTAATAACGAAGGGAATGTAGATAAACCAAACCAGCATTAAGCACGGGATGACAGAATGCACAGGCAAAGAGCAGTTCAATAGAGATATCCACAGAGTAGAATCTCAACGAAAGAAGTCCTTGGTGATAATCCACACGGAATAGTCAAATGAGAAGAGCAGTCAGAAGGTCCATTGAAATTCTCCAGACTAATCGGTAGAACGGACGGGGAGTGTTTGGAAGTGTGTGCTTATGTAGTGTGAGCTGATGAGAGTCAGGTGTGCATGATTAGTAGGACGGGGAGCTGCTAGGAGGAATGTGTGGTTCAAGTGAGGGTGTGGCTGGTGGATCCCTGACAGTACCCCCTCCCTCAGGGGCGGCTCTCGAAGCCCAGACCCGCCGCTGCGGATGAGCCGCATGAAACTCCTCGAGGAGCACTGGGTCAAGGACGTTCTGCCTGGCTACCCACGACCGCTCCTCCGGGCCGTAACCCTCCCAGTCCACCAGGTACTCCAGACCGCCAGCTCGACGACGTGAGTCCAACACTTCCCGTACCGAGTAGACCGAGGGCTGGTCCAGGATCTCCGGAGGCGGTGGCTCCGTTGTCTCGCCTGGATCCCGTGACGCCGGCGGAACATAGGGCTTTAGGAGAGACACGTGGAAAGTGGGGTGAATGCGGTACCAGGGAGGTAGGTCTAGCCTGTAGGTCACCTCGTTAATCCTCCTCTCCACTCTGAAGGGCCCGATGTACCTGGGGCTCAGCTTTCTACAGGGGAGCCGAAGTCGGAGGTCCCGGGTAGACAGCCAGACCAAGTCCCCGGGCAGATAGGTGGGTGTCTCTTGCCTCCGTGCATCGGCGTGCCTCTGGGTCTCCCTCAAAGCCCGACGTAGCTGGGTATGAGCCGATTCCCACACCTTGAGGCTCTCCCGGAACCAATAGTCCACAAATGGCACGTGGGAAGGTTCATCGGACCAAGGAAACAGCGGGGGCTGGAACCCCAACACGCACTGGAAGGGTGTAAGACCCGTGGTGTCCTTACGCAAGGAGTTTTGTGCGTACTCCGCCCAGGGAAGGAACCGACACCATTCCACCTGGTCCTGGTGGCAGTATGTACGCAGATACCGGCCCAACTCTTGGATCTTGCGCTCGGTCTGTCCATTGGACTGAGGGTGGTAACCAGAGGACAGGTTAACGGTAACCCCCAGTAGGCGAAAGAGCACCCTCCACACGCGAGAGGTGAACTGGGAGCCGCGATCCGACACTACCTCCTCCGGGAGACCGAAGTTGCGAAAGACATGTTGGAAGAGTGATTCTGCCGTCTCCAGGGCGGTAGGGAGGCTTCGAAGAGGGATAAACCGGCATGCCTTGGAGAACCGGTCCACAGCCACAAGGACACAGATGTTTCCCTCAGATCGTGGTAAATCCGTGACGAAGTCGACGCCGATGTGGGACCAGGGTCGACGTGGAATGGGTAAGGGGACTAGTTTGCCCACGGGCAGGTGCCGAGGGGTCTTGGCCATGGCGCAAGCACTGCACCCGCGGATGAAGGTGGCGATCTCAGCGGCCATGCCTGGCCACCAGTATCGGGCTTGTACTAAGCGGAGGGTTCGTCGCCTGCCTGGGTGTCCTGAACCGGGGACCTCATGTACCGCCTTCAACAGGTTAGGCCGACACCCAGGCGGAACGTAGGTTCGACCTTCTGGACACCCGGGGGGTGTTGTCTCCCTCTGTGTAGCCCGGCGGATCTCCTCATCGAGATCCCAGACAATGGGGCAGACGATCAACTGGGGGGGCAAGATGGGTACAGGGTCGGTAGGCTCTTCTGGGCCGTACAGGCGAGATAGGGCGTCTGCCTTGCCATTCTTCGAACCCGGCCGATAGGTGATCTGAAAGTGGAAGCGTGTAAAGAAGAGGGCCCACCTTGCCTGCCGGGGGTTTAGTCTCTTGGCCTCACGGAGATACTGGAGGTTCTTGTGGTCGGTAATGACAGTGAACGGGTGGGTAGCCCCCTCAAGCCAATGCCTCCACTCCTCCAGGGCCAGTTTGATGGCGAGAAGTTCCCGGTTGCCGATGTCATAGTTTTGTTCCGCCGATGACATCTTCTTGGAGAAGTAGGCGCAGGGGTAGAGCCGGGGCGGATTCCCCGACAGCTGGGAAAGGGTAGCCCCTACGCCTGTAGAAGATGCGTCTACCTCCACCACGAACGGGACCTGGGGTTCGGGATGACGGAGGAGGGGAGCGGCGCAGAACCTACGCCGGAGTTCCTCAAACGCCTCCTGTGCGTCGGTGTCCCACGTGAGGGACTTGGCATTCCCCCTGAGGAGCGAAGTAAGTGGAGCGGAAACTTGGCTATAGCCACAGATGAACCGGCGGTAGAAATTCGCGAACCCCAAGAACCTCTGCAACTTCTTTATTGTAGTAGGGACTGGCCAATCCCTCACCGCCGCCACCTTCCTCTGTTCCATCCGGATGCCGGCTTCACTGATGTTATACCCCAGGAACTGCACCTCCGAACGGTGGAACTCGCATTTGGGGAGGTTGAGGTAGAGTTGGTGCTCCCGGAGCAACTCTAGGACCCGGATTACGTGGTTGTGATGTTCATGTGGCGTCCGGGAGTAGATCAAGATGTCGTCGATGTAGACGATCACAAACTGGTGGAGGAAGGGTCGGAAGATCTCATTCATGAAGTGTTGAAACACCGCCGGAGAGATTGACCGGGATATTCCGCCGGGATCTCCACCTGTTGGGCCTGTGGAGCGCCCTCTACCTGAGTGGCTGCCAGAATCATTGGTCTCTGGCAAGGCACGGGGAGTGGTTGTAGGCAGTTCTTCAGGCACTCGGGGCTCCACTCGAGGATGTCACATGGGTCCCAGGAACACCTGGGGGAATGTTTAGCGAGCCAGGGACGACCCAGTATGTTCTCAGCAGTGGAGTTTTCCAGCACCAAAAACCGTATCTCTTCCTGATGTAGTACCCCAACATGGAGTGTGATGGCGGGTGAGCAGTATCTGATCCAGCCCCTTCCCAGAGGGCGTCCCTGAATGGTGTGGACAGCTAGCTCGTGAGTCCCCCTCTCGCGGCGTAGCTGGAGGCGGTCTAGGCACGCCTGGGAAATGAAGTTCCCCGCGGAGCCGGAGTCGACTAGGGCGGAGACAGAGAGTGTGAGAGAAGGGGTTATCAGGGATACGGGTAGCTTGGGTAAATGCGAGATGTCAGAAGGAAAGTCTACAGCATTCACCATCCGTCGAGGAGGATGTGTTGGGCACTGGGCGACTCTGTGTCCTTGTTCTCCACAATACAGGCAGGCTCTGGACGCCAGCCGGCGTTCTCGCTCCTGGGAGGACAGTCTGTGGGAGCCCAGTTGCATGGGTTCTGGTTCTGGGGCTGTAGATAGCGCAGAGGCTTGGGTGGTTTCTGCTTCAGGAGTGCGGCAGGCAGTCAAGCGTTGGGAAATGCGAATCGATCTTTGTATGAACGCCTCCAAACCCAGGGTGTCGTCGTACGTCGCCATCGCTAATTGAAGCTCCTGATTTAAACCTCTTCGGTATGTCCCAAGCAGTGCTGCCTCGTTCCAACCACTAGGGGCCGCCAGCGTTCGGAAACGGAGGCTGTAATCCGCGACGCTATCCGCCCCCTGGCGGAGTTCGAGGAGTTGGTCGGCCATGGAAGTATTACCGGTGCTTGTGCAGAAGACTTCCGTGAAGTGCGCTGTGAACGCGGCATATGACGTAATCGCTGGGCTCTCCGCACTCCAGAGAGCTCTTGCCCAAGCCAACGCATGTCCGGTGAGCAGTGAGATCAAAAACGCAACCCGGGCTCGCTCCGAGGGAAATCGCTGGGGTTGCATTTCAATGTACAGAGATACCTGAAGCAGGAAGCCGCGACACTCGGCCACGCTTCCGGAAAAAATGGCCGGGAGAGCCATCGGACTTCCGAGCGGTGGTGCAGCTCGGCTGGAAGCGGCCGACGCGAAAGCTTCGCGGATTGCCTCGGTGAGCTCTCTCACGGGATCATCGGATTCTTCGGGCTGGGAATCCATAACGAGGTAATGCTGTTAGGTTTCTTTTATTCCCGGTCGGTAAAGGTCCGTTCTTCTGTCAGGCTGGAAGAACGAGTAGAAGCCGAAGTTCAACAGAACAAAGATGTGTTTAATAACAAAGGGAATGTAGATAAACCAAACCAGCATTAAGCACGGGATGACAGAATGCACAGGCAAAGAGCAGTTCAATAGAGATATCCACAGAGTAGAATCTCAACGAAAGAAGTCCTTGGTGATAATCCACACGGAATAGTCAAATGAGAAGAGCAGTCAGAAGGTCCAGTGAAGTTCTCCAGACTAATCAGTAGAACGGACGGGGAGTGTTTGGAAGTGTGTGCTTATGTAGTGTGAGCTGATGAGAATCAGGTGTGCATGATTAGTAGGATGGGGAGCTGCTAGGAGGAATGTGTGGTTCAAGTGAGGGTGTGGCTGGTGGATCCCTGACAGTTGCAAGTAAGACTAGTTGTTTAAATGTTTTTATTTACATAAAAATTGGGTGATTTGACCATAGTTTTCATGTTTTTCACACATATAGATGTAAATATTAAGAAATAAAACCTGTAATTCTGATTTATTGTCTCATATTCATCTTTGGCTCGCAGTCTCTGTCGAATAAACTGTAAATTTTCAAGAAACTTGTCAGTTATGGGGCATATAACATTCAGAATACTTGTTTGACACCACAAGGCCTCAACTGAAAAGGCTTTCTGGTGTACTTAAGCCATGTTACTAATGTCAACAGATACCTTATTGTCACACGGTGATCAAGGGACGGAAACCTGAAGTACCATAAACGGGGTTTAATAGTCTTTAGGAGATCAAACACAAGCCAGGAAGTAACAGTACCGGAAACCGGGTATAGTCCTTAGTAGTACCGGAAAACGGGTATAGTCCTTTGTACGGGTAGTCTAGGAATGATCTCCAGAGTGAACTGTAGAACGGGTGAGTTTCATCAAAAAGAGAAAACTAACCTGGTCTAGACGCAAGCAGCAGAATGGAGATTTATTGATCAGCAGGTGGCACAGTGTTGGAGAGCTGCCTATGTAGGGTGAGTTAGGAGGATAACCCTTTACACACCTGCAGTTATTAAAAACAAGTATGTGACAGTTTTTAAAAACAAGTACATTGAAACTGGCTGTGTAGTAAATGCATGAGTTCAGGAGGCATTCATTCAACATTAAATTCAATTTAAATAGCACCCTCAGTAATTTTATACCCTAAATAAAAGATGGTCATAACTTTTATTTATTCATTGATTTTAGAAACCATAAGACAGGAATCAGCTATGGATTGGACACATTTACATTTAAGGCATTTGGCACAAGCCAGAGCGATTTACAGTTATTTACAATACACATATGAGCAACTGGGTGTTAAGGTCCATGCTCAAGGACCCAGCAGTAGCAGCAAATATGGCTAAATTTCACATATCTAGTGTGCCTGAAAGGTAACTGGAAAAACCAAGAGAAAACCTCCACTGGTGCTGGGAAAACATGTGAAACTTAATACAAACAGTAACCTGAACTCAGGATGCCCTGGAAAAAGCTACATACTCAGAGACAGAAGGAACATCCTCATCTGAGTGTGCAGTTTCATCTTCTGATTGGTCACTGAGGAGGTCACATGGTAGTAAGGAGGCAGAGTCTGCAATCTCCAGAACAGGAGCAATGCTGCTTCGGCGACCTTCTGGTCCATTCTCTGAGGGTGGTGCCAGTTTGGCTGTGTTTGCAGTAGGGCTAGTGTTCTGAAAATCCATTGCAACGGTTCCTAGATGATACAAAATGGCATGTTTTTCCATTTCATGTGTCACTCTACTGAAAATGAACAGAGAGCTGAAAAGGCTTTAAATTTAAAGTTAAAATGAAACAAAAGTCAGATTTAATTTTTTTCTTTCTCCCAATTTAGCTTGTTCCTTGATATAATTCCATCCAAATTTTACATTTATTTTTCTAAATAATTTTTATTTCCAAAAATCTTTAAACAAGAATTTCTAATCCCTGTTTGCCTCCATTCTTTATTGTTATGATAAATTCTATCATAGAAAAGGTCCCAGCAAGACCGGAACACATACAATATTTTTGATTACAATCTCAGTTCTCATATCTTTTCTTTACCCATATGCCACTTTTTACATCATTCAGGTTCATGCAAAAATTATATATATATATATATATTATTGTGGATAATACCCATGCTGGCAATGATGCTGTGGACAGGAAGCTCAGACGGGCTGTTCAGAATGTTGCTGTTTCTCTGATTCTTTTTGTGATGTGTTTCCTGTCTGACAGTAAATGCAGAATTTTCCTCCTTAGTGATGTTGATGTAGTAGCAGGTGTCTCCAGCAGCCATGAGATGACGGGGACCAGGGTTCAGCAGGATGCTTTTATTGTCCTCTCTTTTAATCCCTATCAAACACACACCATACCTACAAAGACACTCAGATTTGTTTAATGGTCAACAGTCACTTATGACCATGTGCCAGTGTATGTGCCTAGCTTTTTTCTTACTTCTGGAATGTTGTGGGTTTTGTGGTAAGATCTAAGTGTGTCTGTACTCACTTTTTATGTGAATGGAAAGCAGCATAGGTAAAACTCTTGTTCTCAAACTCTCTGAAGAACATGCTGTCACTGAGGCGAATGTGATAGACTTCATTCCCAGAACAGCGACCGTACATTCTCTGCCACTCCTCGGGTGACTGCTGACCTTCCCTATAGACATTATTAACAGGTTATTATAATGAAGTTTGCATGCTTATAAATCGGTAGAATTTTAAAACAAGGTAATAATTATTTATTGAAAAGTAATATATAGTTTAAAGGAGTACATCTAGTCATTTACGCAGTTATAGAAACAATCATATCAACAAAACAATGCATAAATCAAGCTAATCAACAACCATCATTTAAGTCACTAAGATTACATTCTTCCCTATTTCACATTTTACAAAATCATTAACTGATGCTTTTGAACTATATCTTCATTGTATAATACATTGCTATGGTGCCACATAAATGGGTGATTGGTTATTCTTATAAATGCACAGGTGTACAGGTGTAAAAAAAGAAAAGGGTTTCTTACTGTCCACGGGATGTGTGGACAAGCAAAGTGACGAGCGTGGAGGTGGCCGGACACAGGCAGTTCAGGGCTAATAACGCATACTTAAACTCCTCCTCACACACCACGTGGTCTACAGCATGAAACACATCCCTCTACTTAGAGACAAAATGGTAGACAATTATGGAAAATATTTCTAATTCAAATTGCAATACTGTCTTCATGACGCCCGGTCAATGTACACTAACAACATGGGAGTGATAATTTTTCACACACAGTTTGACCTTGATATGAAGTACAGTTGGTGCTTATTGTTGAAATTTGTATTAGAATAAACAAACTAAAATACATTGTCATGTATAAAGTATTATAACTCACTAATTCAATGTCACAAATTCAATGTTCTATTCTTAAAGTTGCTCTTGTTTACATTTACATACATAATCAAATTTTCATTGTTATGAAGACAAAGTGGTAGGTTTTGCTTTTTGGGTCTTTAGTTAAATTTGCTACATTATATTGCATGGAAAGCTTAATCATATTGAGCATAGACTCTAAGATGGTGGCAAGGAGTTAATCAATTGGAAATTGCAAAGACATGTGAGCAAGGAAGCATTAAAAACAGCATTGAATTACAATACTTACCTGCAAATTTGACATGGAACTTGTTTTCAGGTTTAAGGATCTGGACATAGAGGGGGCAGTTTGGGGCAAAATCCTTTACTGCCCAAGCTCTTAGTATAGTTTGATGATCCTGATAATGTAAATTAACCACATACATGCAGGGTTAGCGTTTTACTACTGCTTACTGCGTAAGCACATCATCTCTGTTCTGGACAAATCTAAAAAATCCTGTTTAAAAACATTTTGCTTCATTTCTCTTGCTCTGCCATATATTAAAATACTGTAATACTATATAATATGTATTGACTCCAAACACACACATGGCTAACTCCTAAAGCAATATCAAATTGATAAATAATTCATTAACAATATGGCATATAAATTAGGACTGCAACAACTAATCGATAAAATCGATAATAATCGATAATAAAATTAATTTTCAACAAATGCTGTTATAAATTTTTTGGGCTGCTCAAGTTATGGGTTAGCATGACAGTAACATAACACAGCTGCATGCGAAAATGATGGACAGTACAGGGTCAACCGGCAGCATGAGAAATGTGCATCCCAAGTCATTCAGGGCATGGGAGCATTTTTATTTTAAATGCAACAAATAAAACTGTACCTGGAAGTTATGTAAAGAGGAGTTTGTGTAGCATGGAAGTACCACAGTGATGCGCGAGCACACATAAAGAAAGCACACTGGTGTCACGGATGAAGGAGAAACATCAGCACGGTAAGCAAAAACTGTATAATCCTCATCATGTGAAAATGGTATAGTTTAATGAAGTGCTATTGTGTAAACTGTTTGGGTTTTATATAGTTATAATAAGCAAAACATCTAATTTAAAAAGTATATTTTTTTATCCGATTTATAAAATAAAAGTTGGATTAATCGATTAACAAAAATAATCGTTAGTTACAGCCCTAATATATATATATTATATATATATTTTTAAAATAAATATCTGTCTCAAATTAATCAAGACATGACCGCTTGAGCACTTTATTGATCGGTGTGATTTTGATTAAGTGCTAAGACTGATTTGTTCTTACTGCAGCCATTCGATCTGCTTCATTCCTGCTGCTCAGGATAAAGCAGGCCTCCGCATCATCCATCCTACCACAGAAAACAGGAAAAGCACACGTCAAACACAACAAAACAATCACAGGCATATAACCACAGAAGGCCACAGAAAATCACCTACTCAGGGTTAGAAATGACACATCAGGGGGCAAAATTGCAGTCACAATCTCTGAATCAGTGACAAACTCACACTGTACAGGTGGACAAACACACACACACATATACACAAACACGCACACTGAAATGTCTATTATACAGAATGGCCTCGGATGCTAAAAACTCTTCACTGTTATTAACATTTCATGGCTCTAAAACCATGGAAACAGATGAAAGAGAGAAAGAGCAAATATAGGTATGAGAAATGGAGAGCGGAAATTGGAGAGAGGAAACACAGAAACAGGGGATAAAGAACCAGACAGTTGAGCATTAACTTAAAAAAGGTTGCAAGCAGAACCCATGTAGGAAAGTGTAGAATATTTTAAAAACACTGAAAAGGTCATTTTTAGAACCTGTCTTTTTTAGCCTAGGAACATAATGGCATGTTACGTGCTACTGTAATTAGCTAATGCAGCTGTCACTCACTTGGCTCGAAGGAGGTCCTGGTTTTTTAGGGCGGAACCTTGCAAGTATATGACTCTCTGAGACCAAATTGGAATCTGCAGAACTCTTCTAACTTGGCTGTCAGCCTCACATGGACAAAGGATCACCACATAATAATCCTACACACACAGAATCATGGAAAATAAACCTCTGGTGTACCAGATTTAAAACCAGACAATCAGCCAAGTTGGCAAAGGAAAACAACAGCAGTTAATGATAGAAACATTGAAGGTATGAAGGAAAAAAATAAACGTGCAAAGAAGACTGAGAGCAGTAATATAGAGGCCAAACTACATGATGCAAAACACTCATCTACACTAAGAATAGGAAGTCCAGATTGGAAAGAAATACAGAGATGAGCCACAAACTTTCTGGAACCAAGATTAACATTTACCAAAGTGCCAAAGTGTGGGTGAAAAATATAATCTGCTCATGGTTCCATCCAGATGATGCCTTTTCAAGGAAGGCCTTGCAAGCATCAACAAGACAATGCTAAACACCTAATACAACAATATGGTTTCATAGAAGAAGAGTCTGAGTGTCCAGACCTTTTAGCATTTAAAAACATTTGGTACATCATGAAATGAAAAATAGGACAAAGAAGACCCAGGACTCTTGTTCAGCTAAAACCCTGTGTCAGATTCAAATGAAACAACAATTTGGGCCTGCCCCTACTTTTTTGAGACTTGTTGCAGCCATCAAGTTCAAAATTATCTTTTTTTTTCTTTAAAATTATACAGTTCGTCCCATTAAACATATGAGTTTATAAGATTTGCAAATCACTGCAAGAGAGAGTTGAGAGAGAAACAAATGTATTTTTTTATGTCTTCTTAAAAATATGTATTGATGTAGCATGATTGTATTACAAAACCCCAAAAATGTATTCCACAACAGTAGCGAGTTTTAATTGAGAAGAAACTTTCTTACCTGCGTGTGTGGGTGGGCGTAGAATTCATGGAGAAAGTCCATGAGCAGATCGATTTTAAGGGAGCTGACACAGAGCACAGCATGTTTCTCTGTCTGTGCTCGATGTCTGCTGTAATTTCCACCAGACTTCTGCCTCTCCATCCATAGATAAATCAGTTCTTCAAACTGCAACGGGCAAAAAGGTGAGATAAAGCGAAATATAACAGGCAAATTTTTTAACAGGACAATTTTGATGAAAAGCAATAAATATATCTAACATTAGGCATAAAACACTCACAATGACAATGCATTGTAGCTTCTGCAACACTGGTGGTAATACCTTAATGTAATTATGCTTAGGTAAATAATTATTATTTAAAATAAACTAAGAGAGACAGAGGAAGATGAGATGTATAACATTTAAAAAGTGAAAGTGGCAGAGAGGATTGAAGTTTTATATATCAGTTTATTTCTCATAGTAGTGGTGTATGTATTTCTGTGTGTGTGTGTGTGTGTGTGTGTGTGTGTGTGTGTGTGTGCGGTTGTGTGTGCATCTCCTGACCTGTAGGGGAAGCACCACCAGTGCCACACAGATCATTACCACCACAAGTAGCTGTGAAGGCCAAATCTGAGGTGTCACATCACCAAAACCCACCGTGGAAAAAGTGACAATGCAAAAATAAAGAGAGTTAAAGAGAGAGAGACGGTTTCTCCCAGCTCGCTCCAAATGCTGTATCCCACACGTGCTGAAAAAGACACACGTACATTTGTCCACTGAACTGAACTGAAACTTTTAATTTCATTACCACAAAATTCCAAACAAAACAGTTTTGCTAATGCACACATGCAGCAACAGACAAGAAAAAACTAACAACATATTTGAGTAAGTTTCTGTTCATTAACAATATAAATCTTTATGAAAATAGACAATTTTTCCTATTCTTCAAATTACATGTGTCTCCACATTTCAGTATAGCACTTTAATTTCACAATGGTACTCTATGTTCTGGTACTCTAAGCGGCCTGGACATAAACTTTGAATATAACTTTTCTTAATAGTCAAAAATATTTCAGAAAAATAAAGTCAAGCAAATAAACGGGAATTCATTTTTTATTATTTTTTGAATAAGTCTTTAGGCCGGGTTACCATAGCCGTGGTCATGAACTGTGTAAACTAAGCTCCTTGCTTAATTTGATCTGGGACCTTAACTGGTCCCAGGTAATTAATGGGCGAAAATTTCAAGTCTCCTAAGGTGACACAGAAATAATGGTATATACATATAAGATGCTAAACTCATGGGCACACCTTATAAACTAGCACTCCACAGTATTGTACCATTTTAACCCAAACAGAACCTAAAGGGTTTACATTGGTTTCTTTCAGTGTTTTTGTGTTGCTACAGTTTATTGATACAGAAAGAAATACACACTAACCCAGTGAATACAAGGCAGAGCAGCGTGCAGATAAGAATCAAAACCTGGTTAAACATCGCAGAGTGGGTCCTCTGGATGGCTCGGTGTAAATCATTCTGAAACCCAAACGTTATTAAAAATATATCATGTAATGTGAAAATCGCTGTAAATAAGAGTTTCTAAAACTTGCAAATAATTCTTAATAATCTAAACTCAATGTTACCAGCAAACACTGAACCCCTGAGAAGCTTTGGATGCAAAACAAGGATGTAACACTACAGTTATAACCTGTGAAAGCTAAATAATATAATATAAGTATAATGTTAACTGCTATTTGCAAGCTGATTGTGTATAGTCTATCTTCAGTGAGACTCCTTATTGAGATATCCTTATTGAGACAGATCTGTCAGCTGGCCTGCCTAACTCCCACCTCTCTGAGTAGAAGTGGATGCAACCCAGAATGCAATCTTTCACACAGCAAGCACTTGTCACAGTTCAGTTCACAGTGACACAGTGGGCAGTTCACAGTGACACAGTGGGCAGTATTAGTCAAACTTTCTCTGGGAGCAGCTAGAAATGGGATTCAAAAAGGGGCACCCTATGGACCTTTCATATAAAATTATATGAATAATATTATTATAAGGAAAAAATTATATTCTGCCTGCTTTCGTTACTGTCTGCATGCATTGTGATAAGAATCAGCCTGAGAAGTTATGTTCTGTTTTGCGGAACCAATCAGTACATAAAATAGAATATATCTAAATATTAAAATATTAATGAAGAGTGTTTGTTAATGATAAAGGGTTAAAAATACACCTATTTTACTTACAGGAATATCAACATTATCCCCATTGTTATTTTCAATGCATACAAATGAATTTAAAATTCTGAATGGATTTTTTTGTGTAAATGTAAGTAAGCAGATTTACATACCATGTTTGGTGGATGCCTTTATCCATAGCAACTTACAATTATCTGTGCGGTTGGGGGTTAAAGGCCTTGCTCAAGGACCAGCTTCGTGGTGCTTGGATTTGAACTCATGACTTTCCAATCACACAAAATTGTAATACCACTTTAGAACTCATGCCAGTTGAGTCTAGTTGAATAAAACTAAGAAATCTAGTTACAAGTAGTTACAAATGTGAAGCATGTGTGTCAGGGAACCGCCTGCCACACCTTCACTCGAGCCTCCACACGCCGCAGCATCTCACCATCATACTAAGAAGCTGCACATGGCGCTCATCATCTCACACACTACTTAAGGCACACCTTCCCAGAAAGTCCCCGTCCATTCTACAGATTATGCTGAGGACTTTCCTGGACTCTCAACGAGTGGATCTTACTCCACGTTGGACTTTCTCTTCCCCACGGATCAGCCGAGTTCTGTTGGACCTTCCCGTCCAAAGGACTACATCGGTTCGCTCGGATCCGGTCTCGCTCCCTCCCAAGCATTCGGAATTATATACACACTCACGGGACTGTGGATACTTTCTGTGTTTTGTATAAATTAAACCCGCTTCTTAAATACCTTCAGTTTCGCGGCTAAGTTCTTCCAGCCTAACAATGTGTGCAATCAGCAGTTTTAAATATTTGAGATAAAACAAAAAATAATACATATCCATCTCAGTTTTGTTGAGAATATAGATAATTTTTAAAAGGTTGATGTAGAGATGGCCTCTTATTTAGAAATTAAAACATTTTAGTATGTAAATATATTTTAGAAATGGTTTACAAGCATCTTGTAGTGTTTTAAGTTATTCAAGATGATTGTGGTGTAGAAACGTATGCGTTAAAAATAAAGCAAAATTGTTTACAGTGGTGTCACGGACACAGAGGCAGCTAAAATATATTGATATATTTAAAGTAAAATTTAAATCACTGCTTATCATAGAGGATTCTTCATGTTTAAATATACAGTATGTACATTATGAGTTTTCCATGGCGTGTGTTATTTTTTTATTTTTTATTTTTTATTTATTACAGGTTGTTGTATTCCCTTTGTTTTATACTGTAGTGTAAAGACAAAGACAAATTTGTGGACAATAAAAGTAACTGATATATATCTCGCATAGTTTCAGAGTTCATATATATTCATAAAAACATGGATTACATGGTTTTAAATGGAACATCTTCAATGGCCTGCTAGTCATCTCTAGTCAGCTCTAAAACACAGTGAGATTCAGTGTATGCTTGGACATTATCTGGGAGCATTTTGTTGAAGGGATTTTTGTATCTTGCAGCATACTTCTTGCTGTGTGTGACTCTGTGTCATACATGCTGAAGAGACTTTAATCTGAAGGAATTATATATGAAATCCTATTCAGACGATTCAGACACATACCTCACACATATGGATTTTATTGAATGCACGTTAGTGGTTAAAATTTATCAAAGAGAAATCTTTGGGGAAAAAACTTTGCTCCCATGTAATTTCTGCTTCTGATTTACAGCTAAATTAAGATGAGATAATACTGTGATGTAGGTTCTTCCTTTTTTTATGCACACTCTGTAGTCCTTTCATGGCCTGAATATATACAATTTTCAATTCAATAAATTTTTATTTGTATAACGCTTTTAACAATAAACATTGTCTCAAAGCAGATTTACACAGATAATGTGGTGATAAAGAATGAAAAAGATGTTCTTTATAATTGTAAGTTTGTCCCTGATGAGCAAGCCAGTGGCAACTGTAGCAAGGAAAAACTCCCTGAAATGGCATAAGGAAGAAACCTTGAGAGGAACCAGACTCAAAAGGGAACCCATCCTCATCTGGGTTGCACCGAATGTCCATTTATTACAGATAAACAATGTTGAGGTGAGCAGGGATGGTATATATGGTATTTAAAGTTCAATCTCAACTATGCTACACTACAGAAACTATTTCATTTAATAATTTCAGTTACAATTACTACCAGCCCAGCCTTTTCTTTATAATCGATTTACGTCACAATTAACCACAATGCATACTTATAAAATATGTTATTGTTGTTGTGAAAACTTGACAGCAAAGCTATACAAATTTTGCAAATTGAGCATTTGAGGCACACAGTCTTGCTTGTAAATGACAATGGCTGCAAGAAGTTTTGATGGAATATATTTTGTTCCAAAGCAAGAACAAGCATATTTACATTGCAAAAATAGCCTAGCATAAATTCCCAGGTAAAAGATTCAATGAAATCGTTAACCACATTGATTTAGTATATATTCCGTGCCCTATTCAAGTCTGTTCCTACAAATGCTGCCTGTGAGAAAATAGAAATTGATCTGATGGAACCTCTACACAATGTTGCAGGTGACTGCCAGTTTACATTCACTGTTTGCTGTGACATTTATTGTTTATTATAGTAGATAGTCAGGGTAATATCAAAAAAAGGTTATGTCTACTATCTACAAGCATTTTTGTACTAACACAGTTAGCATTTCCTACAAATAGCCAACACTGAAAGTAAAATCCATTGTGTACAAGCTATTTGTGAGTAAGCGAGTTTCTAAACACATACCTACCAACTCCACATGCTGTGATCAACATATCTCCTGCTGAACATTTGCCTGGGCACCCCATTAACACAAAGCCACATATATGACTTCTTCCATTCAATGTATTTCCTCAACAAACAAAGGTACCTTGTAGCAAACAATTCAAAAGAAACAGGAGTAAATAAACTACTACAGAGCTTAGCATTAGGGAGCATAAGCTTCATTGTCTGGATAAGGAAGCCAAGATTCAAGTATCGACAGTCTAGCCTAGTCAGCCTTATAAGTTTATGATGACTTTGTGAAGAAACCTTTTTGCAGATGTTAAAATGTGGAATGGAAAGCCACCTTGATCCAGTGCCTTCCATTACATTTACATTTACATTTGCACCATTTAACATATGCCCTTTTCCAGAGCGATGTACCAAAGTGCTTTATTAATGAAAGGAATAATCTACACTGGTATGCTAGATTACAAACTTAAGATAAATCAGCCTACAACCCTGTTGAGTTTTTTTTTTTTTTTTTTTTTTTTTTTTTTAAACAAAGCAAACATAAAAAGTGTTAGTTTGAGTGTTTCAGGGCGAGGTAGGTCTTCACCCATCGCATGAAGATAGCCAGGGACTCCGCTGTTCAGACATCTAGGGAAAGTTAATTCCACCACCTTGGTGCCAGAACGGAGAAGAACCTTGAAGTATACTTACTAGCTTTCTACCCTAGTCTCCTTTTTCGCCACACAGAGTGTGACAAGCCCTAGGTAATGTTTAAGAACTATTTTACTTAGAATCAGCAATGGACAGATGGTATGAGAAAGGAATTTCTCATCAGCATATCTGGCAAGACTTCTTGTCATGGATGGCTGCTCATCGGCTGAAAATAAATCCCAGTAAGACTAAGCTGTAATGTATCACTGGTGATGCATCCCTATGTTGATATTTTGTGATTTCCCTGGACAATTCTCAGATCAGACCATCCGACTCCACATACAAGCACAAGGTAATTCTGAACAACCAACTATCCAGATAATCTGACAGATGCATGTGGGTTTCTCCTTTTTTACCATCAGGAGTATCTGACTGATTTCTTTCCACAGAGGCCACTCAGGTGTTTAAACTGTAGTATACAGTATTTGTTTAATTTAATTTAATTAATTATAGTTATAAAAACTGCGTACATATTTCGTATCTGTGTATATGTTTGCACCTGACACCAAGACAAATTCCTAGTACTGTAAAGTGCTCGTTGCTGAACCCTTTTCTGTTCCTTGACAATAAAACTTTTTCTGATTCTGATTCAAGCTCTTGTCATCCAGATACTATCAATGTCTGCCCTTTGTGCCACTGACCCTTTCTGCTGCTCCAAGAGGTATCCTAAGATCTCCCTAGGCTCTCCTTCATGATCCCATTGCTGCTGTTTCTCCACTGACTTCTGGTTATCTGCATCAGATCTAAAATTAGGAGATTTGCCTGCAAATAACCTTTCTGTGCCACAATCCCTGGCGTTGGATTGGCTGGGCCATCTATCTCACAAAAGTCAAGGAAGACCCTTAAGGGTCTCTTCTCTGTCCTGGAACAATAATTAGTGGAATGAACCGATCCAGAATTTCTAAACTGTTCTGTTTAAATGACAACTAAACAACATGTTTCCTCTCTACACACATTTTAATACTAACCTCCAACTTAAAGGGGTTTTAAGCTTAATAATATTATTCATCCCTGAGTGGCCTGAGCGAGCATGATTATATGCTTTTCATATACACTACAAAGCACTTCTGTAAGTTTCTCTAGATAATGGCTTAAATCCCTATCTTGAAAACTCTTCTAGTGAAGAACAATATATTATTCATGCACACACACTTACAATCATGTTCTCCAGAGCATGCTTGGCCAGCCAGCAGTTGAGAAAGACAGGGATAAAGAGGTTCCTCAAAGTTGGCCAGAAGATCTGCAAACAGAGACCAGAGCATGTCATGGAGGTTTGCATGGTCCATAAAGATCATGATGTATTTTCATCTCTAAGACAGCTGTAAATATCAAAGCTGGTTACCGTTATTATGAAGGGGACTGTATTTAACATTTCTAGTAGAAATGCCACCTGGAATATTTGCTCCCAGATGTTACCCTGAGAACACAAAAACAGATGCAAATTACTATACTGACCATCAGTATCTCACCATTAAAGCTTCAACATGGTTTCATAGCTAAAATGATAATTTGTTATACATAGTCATTGCATTTAACAAGCTATTATCATCTGGATATTGTGGGTGTTACTGGTTAATTAATCTTAAGGTGAAATTGAATAAGCATATGCAATATGGCCTTTGATGGATATTATGATGTTTGGGCTTTGTTTTGCAAAAACATTATTCCGTATTATTGCTTTACCTGGCAATATACACCAGATATAGTGCACTTGACTATAAATAGTACAGCTTACTGTAACACGGTTGCAGTTGCTAAAGGGTATGCTTGTTTTAGCTGATTTGGTTTGGTACTTAACGGTCACTGAACAACTTTTTGGAGTTTGTTCTCAGTGTCAGCAGTAAGCCTACTCTTTTCACTGAGTTTGCTTCTTATGTTTCATGAACACAAGTGACTCATGCATACCAGTGTTCCGCTGTAAGCTTTTTGCTAAGGAACACTCATACTTCTATCTTGCAACGAAAAGAAGCACACAAAGATTACAAATCTGAAAAATGCTTAATCATTTGGACAAACAGTTAATTGACAATCAATATTAGACATAAAAAAAAATTACAATTCAGCTCTGTCTGAGTAGCTATTAAATCCCAGACCATGGTGATTGAGCTTATCATTCAAGCTTTTAGCCAAATGTTATTTTCCAGCTTCATTATAACTTGTCTATATTGATGAATAAATATATGAGATTTTTTTTTTAATTGCCTCACTGTTGTGTCTATAGTGTTGCATTAGCAATGGTAATTAAAGCATTCTTCACATCTAATAGCTCTTAGCGAACTTGACATGTCTGTTCAGGCAGAATAGTATTGTTCTGTTCATTAATAATAAAAAAAATAAAAAAATAATTCATCCAGTTCACTAGACTAATGCACAAAATCTGACTAGCACAGCACTTGCATAGACTAGCACTTGCATAGACTTTATAAAATGTAATGTTTTTTCATTTGCAGTGACATTGCTGTGACTGACAGGTCTGTTTGGAGGAAATGCGTTGTTGTTGAGAGAATGGCCAGACTGCTTCCAGCTAACTGGACCTCAAAGACCTGCTCTTACAACCATAGTTCTCAAAAAAATATGGAATCTCAGAATGCACCACTTCTGTGAGACATGAACAGGAACTGAACTCAAATTGAAATTTCTGTTCAAACTGCAATTTCTCTTCAAAACTTTCTACATTTAAATTAACTTGCTCACAAGAAGGCAATCTGAATCAAGGTGGCACCCATCTTTGAGCTTGTATAGTTAGAAAAAAAAGTGGATAGCAAAGAGAAAATCTATGAAAAGGAAAATGGACTAAACAAATAGCAAAATTTTTTGACATCCACATTCCACAAGAACATGCCCAGGAACAACTGTTGGTGTGGCACTATTTTGTGTCTCCAATTTTACAATCACCGATGCATGGGTTTTTGCAGCCATGTTTACAAATGGTGTTATATATATATCCTTCATTTCTGAATGAGTTCCTCTCATCCAGCATCCGGTATCACAGAGTTACATTTCTACAGGCAGTGGAGAAAACTTGTAAAGACATTCCAGCAAATGCATGTCAGAGATGATCCTAATGTATTGTTTCCACCAGGTGCAATTCTCATTCTAAAATCTTTAGATACCGTAACAGAAGACAAATATATCTCAGTGGAATATGCACTTGAACTCTGATGAGCATGTTTTATATTTAGTGAATCTTACAAACTAAAGCCGGATGCATTGTTTAATTAAAAGGTTACAGGTCTATCATTTTAATTTTATGCACCACACAGTGACAGAGAACTGGAGATGCACACAGTTAAAAAGAGCTTTATTACAAAAAGATTTACAAAATCTGTGTCAAATGCCAATTATCTAAAATGGGCAAAAAACACATCATGAAAAAAATTAAGAAAAGGTAATAAAAGGAAATAAAGCATCAAAGTGAGTTGGTGTGAATAAAATCTAAACTAAAGCAGGAATTACTTAGTAGACTTAGCTGAGAAAAAGTGTGCATCTCAATAAGCTCCCTAGTTCACTAGACAGTGATCAGGGAGTCGGTCATTTTAAAGGTGTCTTAATCACAAATTTTAACAATGCAACAGAAAAGGTGAGGTAGCACTGATGCTCACTATGTTCTTTTACTGGAAATTGTCATATTTTCTAAAACCTTTCAGCTTGAAAAAAAATGGTGTTGTCTATATTATGTAATACATTCTGATATATGCAAATCAAAGTTTACTACAAATTTATATTTGAAGCAAATGTGAAAATTTATGAACAAAGTGGAAACCAAAACATCACACTAAAAACATGAACATGAGCTTAATATCTGACCTGAATGTGATCAAAAACAGACAACATGAAAAAATAAACGAGAGGCAAAAGGTGCGGTGAGGTGTATGTTTTAATGCACGTGCTTATTATTGGTGAACATAAAACAAGTGACGGGGTGTGAGGTGCAATGGCTTATGGGAAACCTAGTATTTGTATATAATCCTGACAATGATGAACAAAAAATATAACGTAGAAAAAGCTAGAATTTAAATAAATGTGATTAAGCAAACTAATTTATATGAAATAAAAAATAATCTTTATATGTTTGGGTTTTTCCATTGACTGATTTGGTATTAGCCATGTCACCACAAATTGAGCAATCAGTGTTGATGAAACTTGTGTACATGATACACAGTGTAAGGAGCTGGGGAGTTTGTTAGGACACACACCTATACTAAATATTAAAATATAGAAGCTAAAAAATATTAGTGAATTGCAGGTGAGAACCATGATTAAACTGGAGATTGATACAATTATTAAATTGGAGAATTCTCAGACATGAGGTTCCTGGAGAAAGGGAGATTATAACAATGTAGAAAGACAAAAGACAAAAAAAAGAAGGAAGTAGTATTGCATTTTGCATTTTCATGGAAATTGAAACATTTTACAAAATGTAGTGTGTGCTTTGATTGCAGTGTGAGATCACAGACTTTGAGAATTATATCACATTGCAGAGAACAACGTAATAATAATGGGTGTCCATTGTTTGCTCTGATCATCCTGTCAAATCATAAATGCTCCAAATGAGAGTTTTGGTGTGCTCAATTAATTCCACCTCATGATTCATTAAACACACACCCTTTCACTACAAATGAAGAAGGACATTATATCACTGCCCATCCTGTTTTCATAATGGATCAATTATATTCAACTTGATGATTTAGTTGATATCTATGTCTAACCACACACACACACACGCACACACACGCACACACACACACACACACACACACACACACACACACACACACACACATGCACACACATGCACACAGGCACAAACAAATATCTACCTTGTAGCTGAGGTACATGAGCAGCATGGCCTCCAGAAAGCTGATTGATGCCACTATCACCTACCAAGTGGAACACCACAATATAGAGCGGAAAGATCAAACATAATGAGTTGAAATACATATTTATTACACAACCTTAGACATGCAGAATGTCCATCTTACCTGAATTGCCCACACAGGCATTTTTCTATCCACCCACAAGATTAGCTCCCTGAGACAAGAAAGAAAAACAAGAGAGCCAGTGAGAGATTGAGGGAGAGAAAGTGAAATGAGTGAAAAAATTAAAGCATGTCATACATTATACATTTTTATGTACTGCTATTTTGATTAGTATGATTCATGTGAGTGATTAAGCAAAGCACCCCTCACCAGTTGATCTCATCATTCTGAGAGGTGTTGGTGCATTTCATACTGGAAAGAAACAGACAGACAGAGATAGACAAATATTATTATTATTAGGACATGTTTAAAAGCGTCTTAAATTTAAATGGAGTAATTTTGTGAAACCACACACACACATTCTAACCATGTGTTGCGGAGATGAGCTGGGTTATCGGTCATCACTCTTATGATGTAAAGCACACATGTCAGAACCTTCAAGCAGAAGTTAAATATTCGGATGCGCAGACCTGCATGACCAAACAGTCCACAAATGATGTGCAGATGAAAGGTTGTGTCAAGATCCAAAAAACTAGTGAGACTCTTACCATCAAGGCTATAGCATGTCAAACATTTTTGTAAATATGTAGAGTCAGACTCAAAGGAATATTTTTCTGTGAATATAACAAGCAGCATAAAGTCAGCACAGCTGGCCATTATTACAAAACATACCCCTTCAAGCTAACAGTCTGGTCATTATGACTTATTTCTAATGCCTGTTTACATTTTAGGAACCATACTTCAAATCAAGTATAGCTCAAATCAGGATCTAAGGGTTGGCAGTGTTTTGTTATTATGCACGTACATACACAAGGTTACACAAGGCTATAACAAGCATATATAATGGCAACTTACTGGAGCGCTGGTTTTTAATGAAGAATAGTTTGAGTCTCTCTTTAAAGGTGTTCTCGTTCACATAGAACTCCACATGTACCCTGCAAAGACACCCAGCACAATATGCATGTTTTTATTTGTTAAGATTTGTTAAAAAATATTTTTAATCAGTGTACACCCATCTGATTCACCACTGATCATCAATCCAAAGTCCTGATCACCCTCATTCTCGCCTGTTCTTTCAAGGATATTTGGACTTTCCTATTAATCCTAAAATCTCAATTAAGTCATTACAGCATTATTCCCAAATAAAATGACTTGTTTATGTTATTAAGTTATAATTAGAGATATGTTATGCACATGTTCTAGTGTATTTTCTGGCAGCACATTCAGTATATTACAGTTTATGTATGTTGTTCAAACCTCCAAACCTGCCGGAGTTTGGGCCTCAAAAGCCCAAAATCCCCTGTAGAGGCCTAGGGCTCCATTTGGAGCACAAATAATAAAGATTTCAAATATTTATCCTCCTGTTGGCTATTATCATGTACAAACATATTAATAATGATTTTAAGCATTTTTTTAAGCATTTTATTAAATCTTCAGCAGGTAGAATTTCTTCCAACTCAGGTGATACTACAAAACAGTGCCTCAGTTACGCACTTTCCGGCGATTAACCCCAGAGGCACAGATACTTCTGAATAACGGGTGAATACAATGTGATTCCGCCATGCTAACCATTCTCATTGTATGAAAAGATGATGAGTGGCATGCTGGGAGCATCTTTTACAGCAGCTAATATTCATGGAATGACACAAACCGCTGCCGTACATCACAAATCCCTGAGCAATAATAACACACCAATAAACTATGTTGTGCTTTACTTATCGGATTAGAAAAGTGGGGAAATTGTTGCACAACCCCTGCTCAGACAATTACTAATTCACCCATTCGCAAAATTACTGTGTGGGTCCACATTTGTTTAAAACCTTTGGACAACACATAAAAAAATACAGATATATAGAATACAGAAATACAGAATACAGATGGTCCTTAAGGTATGATGGTTCAAATTATAATTTTTGATCTTACAATGACGTCAGTGATATGACAAAAATTTTACAAATATTTAATGTTTCGTGTGGCAGGCAAACATAGCAGCGTATGCTTGTCCATGCACCCACTGACACAATACAATACAGTACATTAAATTGTATTATTTTGCTAAATTATGTAATACATTTTTAATGTAATTATGTACTGTAATTGTGTATAACACCCCATACTGATCACCATTCTCAAGACTCCTGGGTAGGCTAGGCCATGTCTGGACAATATTTTTAAGTTATGATGGGGTCATTAAAACGCATCTCTTTATCCAACTACCTGTATACACCACTCAACACGTTTCAGCCTTAGCCTTTGATGAATATGTTGTGCACAGAATCCACTAAGCCACCTGGATGTAATTTCTGGTTGGGGGATTTCTAGATTGTAATACCACTGGAGATCCACTTCAATTTAGGACATCAAGATTATTTTGTTTTTAAGAAAATGTCCATGCAAGCTCAAAATAACCGAATTGCAGGCGTCTTGCAGACAGGGTTGCTGATTTTAAACCTTTAGTTAGACAGGCTAAAAATGGAATAAACTTTAAATCCTGCTCAGCAATTCTACTTTATTGTAGAACTATAATGTTCTGACTTTTCTCATCACTACCCCTCTGAGTAGCATCACTGCCAAACGATTCGAGCCTCCGTGTGACTGCAGAAGGATTAACCCAGGATGGCATGGTGCTCTTTACCTCCATTAAATCTTTCTGTAACAATACTAAGAAGCAAATGACTCACAGGAGTGCAGGATTTCAGAACAGCTCGCCCACACATACAAATGCACACACTCTGCTTCACACGGGTATGTGCACACATATGTGTGTGTGTGTGTGTGTGTGTGTGTGTGTGTGTGTGTGTGTGTGT